>SCHK01331817.1:0-22680 GCA_004124795.1 Poropuntius huangchuchieni
TTTTTTGATTGATCTTAGGAAATATTCTAATATTTTGAGAATATATGCTCTAATCATCAAAATTTAAACGAAATTTTTTTAAAATGTTTTACGTGTAATGAATCTAGAATATGTGAAAGTTTCACTTTTTGAAACAACTTTTTCACGATTTTTCTAATTTTGAGATGCACCTATATTCACTTGGATGCATACATTCGAACACGGGGCGCCCGTAGCGCAATGGCTGCTATGTGTCGGCGCACTGCCTACTATGCTATCAGCGCCGACTTCAAATAAAATTTTGACCAAAAAAAAGTTTTATAAAATAATAAACCTCATATTTCAGCCTTTTATTTATTAATTTTTTTATGAAAAGGATTAGTTAGACTACTAAATCATATATTATCTGCTCCATAAACACTATGTAATCTAATATACGTTACACTTCAGATAACAAGGTAGTTTTTTTTTTTTTTAAATGATCTGTTAAGATTTGCAACAAAAATATGGCCTAATTTTCGTATCCAACTGAACAGAAACTGCAGACAGGCTTCAAATCGCAATAATCAAAAACAGGTTTAATGATTATTAAAATATGAAACGGGATAATTAAAATAACCTTACAGCCATTATGTCAACACATAATTAACTTGCATTGGAGGTGTGGGACACCTGTGTATGTATTAACTGATTCTGATTGGATAAAGTTCGCCTTGGCGAGCTACCTCCATTCAGGCCATGAGCTACTGGTAGTTTGCTTTCGACATGTTGGATTAATTTACATAAACATATCCTAAAATCTAAACCTGTGCAACTGATATGCTGCAAATTGGGTTGGGTTGGTTGTTGTTTGTTTTGTTTTTTTCAGTTCTGTCGGTTTAGGGAATAGCGATATGGCTGCTTTCTGGTGGCTTCACCACCTGATGGCAGTTTAGAAAGCAATGAGCAATCCAGTCATTATATAGGTCAGTGGTTCCAAACAACCACAGTAGCATTTAATTTGATAAACCATGAAAGAGTCTGGGCGCACTTGAAATAACATTCTCCTGTTACAGCGTCACTGGAAATTAATTCATTTTTGCCCAGTGGCTCCAGTGTGTCAGTTTTGTTTTTATTTCTGAAATATTCTAGAAAATTAGTTTTGTTGTCCTTTTTATGTAGAATTCTGACATTACTATAATAAGAATTTGAGCCTTTTTTTACATTTCAATCAAGGCTAATAATTTGTAATACATTTCCTTTCTGTTTAGGTGGGGCATTTGCGTTAGTTGGGGTAGGCTACGGGTATTTCAAGAAACGGTAAGTTATCTGTGCCATTTCTTTGGTTCTTACAATCTCTCATATTGTGCAGTAAATGAATACTTAGCATTCATGGTTGCAAAACAGGTTGAAGGTTTGGGTGAGATTTCCACACATTTTCCATGGGAAGTAGAGATGCCTTTTGAGGTTTAGTTTTAATACACCAGCTGGTTAGTCATGCACATGCTGACCAACACTAGACTTTTTTTTGAGCAGGTCGTTAAATATATATGCAATAATGTGTCAAACCACAAAATGCTTAAAAATTCTCAGGAAAGAAGTTCCCATGAAAAGTTATTGTGAAAACTCTTTACTTCTGCAACCATTAATGTTTATAGTCCATATGGGAAGCTGTGTGTGGTGGTGTTTGTTTGTTTGTTTGTTTGTTTTGGGTGGAAGGGTTTTCTGTGTTTAGCTTTGGGGTGAGGTCTTATAGGTGTGTGCTGGATTGAGATTTAATATACGCAGTTATTTAGTCATGCACATGCTGACCTTCACTGGACTTTTGGATTGCAGCTCAAAACACGAGTATTCTGACAAGGTGGCAGCTAATAATCAAGACGATTGTTTATAACACCCTCACATACGTGGTAAGGACAATGGAAACTGTGAATCTTTGCAACTTTCTCAAAGACACAGGCTTCTCCTACTTCCTTCTTGTTACCTCACCATGAGCAGACAGACAGAGTTTCTGAACATTGTATAAGCATCATTGACATTTTAAATGTCACAAGCTAGATTTCTAATTTTAGAATCCCAAAATATAAAAATGAAAGAACAAGTCAGTTGAGAGTTTAGGATTGTGGGGGACGTTTTGACTTTAGAAGGTTCTTCCTCATGAACATGTCATTTATTCATTAGTGTTTTCTAGACATTTGGCTCATTCTTTCTTCTAGTTTTTTTCCCTGAGCTTGATATAAGTAGGACTTAACCAGTTTTCATACCTTAAAAAATATAAACAAAATCATTTGTATAATTCATTCTTTGTTCTTAATAGCATGCATTATACTGTTACTTTTTGTGAATGGCTCGTTATATCATTTTTGCATCTCTAATTACAGGTCTTGACGAAGTTCTCCTGGATGAAATCCAAGTAAAGAATCCTGCAAATATATTTATATCATTTACATATGCACTTCCTAGAATCTGGCAAGAGGCGAACTGATGTACCACAACAAATTCCATAATGAGAGCGATGTTGCTTTAAAAAGACAAGCTTATTTTGGAAAATCTCCTTTCCAGCAGTCGCTTACTTTGTTTTATGTTTTTTTTTCCCCATTCTATACTCTAAAACCGATCTGTCTTCACATAAGTCAAGTTGATTTCACCTAATGTAAAGTGTATAATGTGTATGCTTGTCATTTCTTAATTTTTAACAGATAATACAGTGATCACTCTTTTCTTGATGTTGCTGTTCCTCTTCCTGAGAACATCGAAGGATTCACGGCAAAAAATTGCACTGACAGTCCCTTACCTCGCTGATTAAGTTAAGGGCTGCATTTAGCATGAATAATTATGTAGAAAATCTGATCAAATTTAAAAGAGATGAATGTCTGAATTTGTAACTGTTCCATAGTATTTGTGAATCCACAAGCAAAACCAAATGTTGTACAATGCTTAAAACAGGAATATACTGCAGAATGTGATTTGATATTGAACGTTCTATTTAATCCTGCTGAAGTACTTAAAGTGCCTTTTCATTCTTAAGTTTTTGTGTTACCTAGTTGTATGCGTTGAGCATAATTAGTTTGAGTTCTAATGTCATTAGAAATGCTTTGCTATTGCGATCTAATGAAAAAATAAAAAACAGTTCGGTAAACTTTTCATTTCTGCAATTATAAACATCACGTACTTTTGTCTATTTTATTAATATTTACAGAATTTTCCAAAGTACTTAAGACCATATACCTACAGAGGCCTATTTGCTTTTTGTTATTGGGCATTGTTTTTTCCTCTTTTGGAAAAGTTTGTTCTAAAATGCTATAATTTATACTTTCTTGCTCTTGTCAAATTGTAGTCATGTAAAATTATCTGTTGTTTAGTTCAGCTAATATTTTCAGCCATTTTTGTTAAATTGGTCTAATAGCAATTTAATTTTAACAGCAAAATTTTCACCAAATGAGTCATTTTTTGTGTTTGTGTGTGTTGAAATTTGGCTGTGTAACTTTTTTGTTTTTTTCAGCTTGCAATTTCAAAGCTATATCATATTGTTTTATTGTTGCAATTAGGTGTTGTTGGGAATGGTTTTGAACCATTACTTTATTTGTGCCATTTTAAATAAGAAATGCACTGGCATGACTTTGGGCAGTGCTAATTCTGGAAATCAACAAAGTTGATAAAATAGAAATCCACCTCTTGTGATCTGTATTTTCTCTGGGTGTCTGGAAGGTCTTAAAATAAAAGCTCCACAATCAAAACAGGTTCTTAACTGACATGCTTCCACTTGTTCATTTTATTTTTTAGATATAGCCGACTTAAGCACTGACTCTGTTTGACAATGTGCGATGTAAAATTAGATTTAGCAAGACCACTAGCTCCATCAGTAGATACATTTCATATTCAACCAGTACAGCTGCTTTCTGTATCATAAGGCTGCCAATAAACCATGTTCAGTCACCGTATATCATTACCCTTTGCATTGTTACAAGGACCAATCAGCAGAGATATTTAATTGTAGTTTAATCATTCAACTAAAAACGATTGCAGTGCACTGATTGCAAAGCTAGTGACATGAACTGCTCATTTCAATTAGTAGAATATACAACGTATGTTTCTCAACAAAACACATTGTAAAATAAAAACACTCAATATGAATCCTACTGTACATTGCACATTTTGAATAGACAATATTGCTCCAATGAGCTTTTTTTCAATTAAACTTTACAATTCAGTGGCAGTCAACAGCAAAATTATGACAAGTTACACTGCATTTAGAAACAGATTTATGTCTCCTATAAACCATTTACTCTTTGTATTTTTATACAATGTTGGGCATCTCAGATTAATTCAAACACTGTATCCATTGAAAACACATGATTACTAGGTACTTTTGGCACTTTTATTAGTCAGTCTAATAACCAAAAAAAAAAAAATCAATCTAACTTAACTTGCATTTTAATTTAGCACTTTTCATTCTCCATGCAGTGACTGGTCCATCTTATTAGGCACTTAAATTGTACATTTGGCATAATTAAATATTGGCAACTTTTAAATGTACAACTACACAAACATACAAATCCAGTACAATGTGAGAAACAAACCACCAGATTTATAAGACGAGATAAATAACAGTAGTCCAAAAAAAAAAAAAAAAAACACACCGGCACAAGATGTTCTAATGCAAAACGTGTCAAAAAAAAGTTATTGCATTCATAAGTCTGTCTAGTTTACCACTAGACAGAGAAATATGTATGTGTACTGAAATGTGTAGGTTCAATTCAGTGCATTAGGTATCATGAATAAATGTCAATGAACAACCTTTTGCAGCATTTATTAATCTAGACCAATGTTAATTAACAAATATAAATACATATAATATTCAGTGTTAACCTATGTTCCTTCATGTGTGTGTGTGTGTGTGTGTGTGTGTGTGTGTATATATATATATTAAAAATGCTGTAAAAGAAGTGTTCACTGCTTCATGTTAGCTAGTGCATTTAATGTTTATAGAACCCTATTGTAAAAGTGTTAAATAATTACAAATGTAATAAGGGAGAGATGAAAATAATTTCACCGCTTTCTACAAGACATCAAAATAAATTTGAAAAATATGATTTGCAATATACAAACTCTTAAAAACACTCGTGCTAGATCCGTAAATTCCTGATTACCAACCACATGAGTTTTGACATACATAAAAATCAAGTATATTTTTACATCAGTTTTTGGTTGTTTTTGGCTCAAATCACTCACTCTGAGGCACTGAAATCGCGGGGCCTTTTGGATCATCAAAGCGGTCCATGGTGCGAAGCTGCATGATCATGTGCAGGCCGTAGGTAAGAATGAACACCATGAGCAGAGAGGTCAGCAGGCCCATCCAAATCCCCGGAGTGAAGAATCCTGCACAATCGCTGGCATACGAGAAGTCTTCACCGGTAACGCTGAAGCCTTGGATCTGTGGGAAACACGATGCATCAGTGTGTATATGAGTCTCGTTTAACACAACCAGTCCAAAACAGCGCACTTATATAGTACCTGAAAATCAGTGAAGGACAGTGTCCACTGGGTAGCATTGTCTGTAGCACTGCGGGGCACCAGCAGGGGGCTCTGAGTGCTGCTCACTTTCTGGCAATGGAAAGAATACTCTGCAGGAGAGTAGATCCCACCGCTGGCGTTAAAGATGGCCCTCTGCCCGTCATACTCCAGCACCACCTGCTCTATCACCGTCCAGTTGCGACCAGATACGGGAAAGAGGATCTTGCTCATAGAGAAGCTTTGGGGAAGTATCGTATTGCAAATTAAGGGTGTGGCAACATATTGGTATAATACAAAAATGTGTGTCATGTATACACTATGTTTTTTTCAAGTCTCTTATCTTCAACAAAGCTGCATTTTTCTTCTATAAAAATACAATAAAAACAGTAAAATTATGAAATATTATTACAGTTTTTAAAAAAACTGAAAAGCTGAATTTTCAGCAGCCATGACTCCAGTCTTCAGTGTCATGTGATCCTTCAGAAATCATTCTAATCAATAAAGTAAATATAAAATATGTTATATGATAACATACAATACTTTTTTGTTTTCAGGATAAACAGAATCATGAATATTTCTATTTTGGTGTCGCTATTGGCCTGTACAAGGGGAACAATTTATTTATTAATTACAATTTATTACAACAATTAGTTTGACATGAGTCAATGACATGAGTGTAATGTTTTTTCTTCATATCCAACAATTGCAGTAAATCCTGTTCTTCAAAAAAATCACAAATAATACATATCAGCGAAGGACTGCATTGAATACTCACATAAGCCGGAGGGATTGGAAACCCAAAACATTTCGGTAATTAAGGACGAGTCTGAAAAACAAAATATTTCATACTTTCAAGAGAAAAGCTTTGAAAAATATGGAAATGTACACTGGTTTCTGCTTTATTATGATTCTGACCTTGACACTGTTTCATTGCAAACAGAACCAGCCGTGACGTCAGCAGAACCATTAAAAATGTCTTTTGCCAGATCAACCTGGTTCCCAGAGTAAGTAGCGAGGAGAGTGTCGGCCCACAGCAGGATGCAGGGCTCTGTGATGTTGACGACAATTGGAGGTTTCACGGATGACTCTGGTGGTGCCTGAAGTAGAGATCGACCCACAGAATGTCCTGCCATTACTGGGGTCTCCTCAATGACCTACAAAAGAAGGATAAACCACAAAAGACATTTCTGTGAATTTATTGTCAAATGAAAAAGAACATAATGTGAGAGAACAAAGTGCAGTACATACTAACTTTGTCTTTGTGATTTACCTTATTTGGATAAAAGCATCTGCAAAATGCATTCATTTAAATGTAAGAAAAAAGTGAGGACTCACTCTAGAAGGCTTCAGGCCGGTGTATACAGCGGTGTAAGGCACATTTTGAGATTTGAACATGTCGAGGACCTCTCCAATGATCGCATCTAATCAGAAAAAGAAATCTTACATACTATAGTAAAGTACAACAATACTGACAAACACATGGCATCAAGAATCAAACCATAAAAAGCAATACACAATCATTATACTAAAATCATTGTCAAACCTGATAAAAAAAAAAAAAGTAACTACTCACCATTTTTCAAAAGCAATTCCTTTGTCTGATCCCTGACATTCAAATAAAGCAAAAACAGTGTTATTTTGTATTTATAGTATTTATTACAATTTAAATTACCTTTTATTTTTACATTTTCTGTGTTTATTTTAATTAATTAAAATTAGTTAGTTAATTTTGTTGGCTAAATTTTCATTTAGGTTTTTCATGCTTCTGTTTTCTCTAATATTTATACTTCGTTTCAGCTTTATTTCAAAAACTAAATGATTTTACAGTACAAAAAGGGAAGTTAGCATTTTTATATTATTATTGAAATACTGAGTGCCTTGCAAAAGCATTCAGACATTAATCAATTCCTTTATTTTACTGAAACATTGTTTTGTGTTTGTTTTATTTCAAAGCTCTGAAACAGAAAATGTATCACTTTGGCATGACTTTGTTTTAGAATGTATTCTTTGAAACAGCTGAAAAGGCTATATTTTAGTTTCTGTGTTGCAGAAAGTTACTCAGATGAAAAGAATCATTTCTTCATTTCAAACCATTTTTGAAAGACACTGTATAATGTAAATAGCATTACAGAAGATCTTACCCAGCAGTGTAAGGGAGATGGACAGCCAGTAGTGAAGGCTGTGCGGTGTTCAGCTTGATTTCCTTCAGGGTGCTGGGGTCGATCTGGACTGCTGAGATACCCAGCTCTCCCTGGAAGAGTTCCAGGATGGAATGTGATGCAGACCAGTCCAGGGCTGGCAACACCAGGGGACTGGAGGACGTCTGAAGTGCTGACTTGAATACCGAGAGAGAAATGTTAATGAGAATGTTGAGAGAAACCTACTTGTGTTATCCCTCCAGAATAAAAAAAACAGAGCACACCCACCTCTACATTCAAAAAGGCACTGTCTTGCTTGTTGCCAAACACTCCACCGTACATAGTGAAGTCTTCCATACTTAGCTATAAAGTGGGGAGAGCAGGCAAAAAGTCGGTTATTTTAGTATCACTATTTATTTTTAAATAATATTTTGAATTTGTTTTTATTTTTATATTTTCTGTGTTCATTTTAATTTTATTTAAAGTTTTAATATTTACTTAGTTTAAAAGCTATTTTATATTTTAATTTTAAGCTATTTTAGTACATTTTATTTTATTTGTTTATTTTCTTTTCAAGCAACAAAAAAAGTTTTTATTATAGGTGTTGCATAACATAGATCTATCTTATTTTAGTATTATTTTTATACTATTGTACTATTTATTAATATTTTGAATTAGATTTTTTTTTGATATTTTCACTTTTCAATTCAATTTTAAAATACTTATAAATGATAAATGCTGCCATGGCAACTAACTGAAATAAATAAGATTTCCATCTCATTTATTTTATTTTAGTTTTATTTCAGTTGCTGAAACGGTTTACGTGGTTTCAGTTTTCAATAACAACACTAATTCAGATCACATATACATTGTTAATATCTACCAATCACACTTGTATCAAATGTTTCACATCTGTGATGTTTAATATTGCAATAAAGCAAATGAAATCTTGTCATTTCAGTCTGCAGATGATCAAAATTGTACGTGTGTAATGAAATCCTGGTATGTCCAAGGGAAGATGGATGGGGAAGTAAGACTGTGGCTCAAAGTCACACTATACTGACAAGTCCAGTAACTATGAGAGTAAAAATACCAGTGTGAGAGGAGGAAACTACTTCACTAATAGTTCCACATTGTAAATTAATTGTAATTATAGACTCCTACTACACTGAGCACACTGTAAGTGTTTCAACAAAGTGTTTCAATATTGTCAGAAATTAACTGAAATTAACAGAAAAAAAAAGCAATAAGGATAATGTGTGGAATTGATTTTAAAGGGCACTTATGAGGACATTTTTCCAACATACACCACATTGTTCATTGTTCATATTTCAAATCAATTTAAATGGTCATATATTGACTAAAAACTGTTAAATAGCAGATAAAAACGCAAGAATGCACTGTGGGGGGCATTATTTTACTCCGCATTTTAAACATAAGGGGCATTTTACCTTATCCTGTAGGAAGAGGAGCACATTGTGTGGAGCAGTGGACAAGGCAGATTTCAGATAAGACGCCAGCTGAGCACCAGATACTGTCTGACCAGCTGCTGGTTGAGCCAGATGTGGCATCTTGGACCTGTATTGACAAAGATATCATTCAGTTCGCGACCCCCCTCAACAGAACCAGGCTGACTTGAAACCTTATCCACTGTAATGAACCTCTACCAATCGCTTTTGAATGTCACTGTTAGCTGATTTAGCTGCCTGAACATATATAAGAAAAACACAGCAGTGTTCTGGAGTTAATATAGAAGTCAATCTGAAAACAATATTCAAGAGAAAAAACGTGTGACGTACCCATCACTGGTCCACATGAGCAGAGGCACTTGGGCATAACAGCTATAAATCGAGCAGATAAATAATAAAACCGAGGTGAAGGCCATTGTTGAGAGACTACTACACCGCATTCCCACTTCCGTCATTATGCAGGAGAGTCACGTGAATGGCAGAGCGTTGATGATCATGTGACTGTTTTTTTTTTTCTTTTTTCTTCAATCATGTGATTCTCTTCTGACTCGATTCGTTCACGTCCCCTGAGCGGTGCGCATGCGCGAGATGCAGCGTCGCAACGCAACATCATATGAATAAACTTACATTTGCATTATTTGCTAGGCCATCAAGTAAAATAACATCCGGCCGCTGTAAAACATCATTAATTTAAAACTCAGCCATAATGATTACAAACGTCTTAATATGAACTTTTAGATTTAAATTCGATTTGGAACTTTTGTTCAGTTTGGAACTATCTATCTATCTATCTATCTATTTATCTGTCTGTCTGTCTGTCTGTCTTTAGATAGAAACGCTGTATTGTAAAATACCTTACTACAGTAGCCGCATTATAAAATATAATAAAGTTCCACGCATTATCCTGTAGAAACAGAAACATTTGATAAAATATCGTTTGATTAGTTAAACAATTTAACTCTCATTTGTCTCCTTTATGCTGCCTGCAAAATCCAAATGTATCAGCGCTATTACCTATAAAATATTGAATTGTTCATCAAAAACTCCTTTGTTTTCTAAGACTGCATAGAGGTAATCCTCTTCTTAACACTCAAAGTAAAGTTAGCATTTTTCTCTAAACGCTGGAATGCATTGGGATGACGCTGTAATTTCAGGACCACTTTATTGGGTTTAAATATTGACAGGCAGTCTCTGTCATATGATCGCATTTTAATCAAGCTTTTTTAAATTACCAGCAGATCATATTTTATTATGAGCATGTTGTAGAACAATTCGTTTGCAGAACACTAACAGAACACTCTTATCTCAATCATCACCACGTTAATTCACGCATTATTGAGAGAGGCTTCATCATCATCATCCACAGTGTTGTCGGCGGAGGGATATCTGGTACTGTGACTGCGCCCTGTGCCATTCAGCTGTAAGATGGGGAAATGAAAGTGCCACCGAGCGTAGTCAAATGTATTCAATAAGATTACATACACAGGAGGTGAATTATAGTGGATATTTTTAAATCATCTATATTTACGGCTGAATTGTAACTCTGGATTGATTAAATTTATAACTGTATTGATCATCTCCGTTTAGGGAGGTGTACTATATTATTTCGCGGATGTCTCCGCACCGCTGGAGCTCGTGCTGCGGTCAGGGCCATCTTTGGTTGTTCTCGCCGGTCGCACCACAGTCAGTGATCAATTGTGATACGTATCAAATTGTTTGAGCGATAATTGTTTCAAAAGAGGCCGTTTTTGCCGCTAATAGGACAACAGACTGGTTCTGCATAAATATTTTGTTGCATCAACACCGTTTTGCTGATTTTTTTGCAGCGGAAATTTGGCTAAAGACGGGAGATCCACTGTAATACAACATGGATGAGGAATATGATGTTATCGTATTGGGCACCGGACTCACAGTGAGTAACGCATTGGGGTCACTGATGGCTCGCTCGCTTTGGAAACAGATTAAGATTTTGCCGATGGATGCTCTGATGCTTGTAGATGTGGCTGTACGAATAGATGCTTTGCGTTAGATTGAACCCGACGGCCTATTGCTGACGCATCCTTTGGACCAGTACTGTACTGTGTCTGTGTAGTGAGCCAGCATTTCTCGCAATTTCTGCATGAATATGAGTGCAATCCATCCCAAATCCACCTTCCCCCGACTTTTCTAAGCCATTGAGGCTGCATCGTTACACTGACATGAAAGCGGTTATTAAAAAGTAATGAATGATTCTTCTCTCAGTGTCTGGTTCTAAGGAGTGGCATCAGGTATCCCGTTTGCTCGGGCGTCGAAATAGGGGAAATTTATGTATTTATTGCGGATATTTTGCCTTTTATGGTTAGTCAACGTAAAAGCTGTATTGTACTTAAGTGATGTTAGTTCACTGTTTGCCTGTAATTCTGGGTTTAGCGAGTATTTATTTTTGTTATTGTTATAATCTAAAGAGCCCAATTTTACAAACGTGGGAGCTTGACATTGGTTATATGCGTGCAAAAAACAGTATTGTTAATAAAAAATAATAAAAACAAAAAAGTGTTTTTATCAAACGTTTCCTCTATTTTCCTCATGGAGGATAGTGGCTGATCTGGGCTGCGGCTCATAATGTGGGCTGGGTGTAGCAAATTGTTCTTGGGAATCGGTTCTTTTCAGTGAATCGATCTGAGAAGTTTTTCGGTCGTTGACTCATTAACAGCCGAATTGTAGAAGTTTTATAAATGAGTTACCTACTGAAAATGTGTTTACGACTTAATTATATGGAAGTTTTAAACAAGAACAGTTGGATGTAAACCTTCAGGTAAGATGTAAACAAATTATATTAATGCTTAATGTAACTGTAAATTATATTTAGGTTCTAAATTATTATTGTTTTATGTCATGGCTGCTACAAACGGAACTGGAACACACAAAATTACAATAAATACAGCTGTTAATCAAACTTCAAAACATTTAATAGGCCACGCTAGGATGTCAGAAAGACGTAGACGAATCAGAAGAATTCGTTTTCGAAGCGCTCCATTAACTGTTCAAAAGAACCGATTCGCGGAAATGATTCGGACTTTCCATCACTAGATGGGTGGGGTGACTCGCATCCATCCCAGTCTTTAACACGGAAGTCAAGGCAATGGATAGATACCCAGTGCCATGTCAACAGATGAATAGAAAAAATATAAAAGGGTATATCCATGACCAATTATTTCAACTAAATTATATTTATTTGTGTAGGAATGTATTCTCTCTGGGATCATGTCTGTGAATGGGAAGAAAGTTTTGCATATGGACAGAAATCCATACTACGGTGGTGAAAGTTCCTCCATCACACCCCTGGAGGAGGTGAGGATGCTTCACATTTACCGCCATCACTACTCCAATCTCATGTCTGCTTGATACTGCACGTGTTTTCTATAACTCTGTATTTTAACAAATTAATATTTTAATATTAATGTTTATATTAATATAAAATACTTTTTTTTAAACATTTACGCATGCACTCACATTTTACATGCTTTTCTCTCAGCTCTATAAGAGATTTGGGATTTCAGACAGCCCCCCAGAATCAATGGGCCGGGGAAGAGACTGGAATGTGGATCTTATTCCTAAATTTTTAATGGCCAATGGTAAAAACTTAAGTAACATGATAGTTGGTGTGATAATATTGCTCAAAACATGTTTTTGGATTAGATTGTTGTCCTTTAATTCATGCAAGTCTGTCATTTTGATAGCATTCCGAATAATAATGTACCACTGCATTTTGTCATTGTTTTCTTCCTTAAGGTCAGTTAGTTAAGATGCTTCTATACACTGAAGTGACCAGATATCTTGACTTCAAAGTGGTTGAGGGAAGTTTTGTGTATAAAGGAGGAAAAATCTACAAAGTGCCCTCTACTGAGACAGAGGCACTGGCTTCAAGTAAGTCCAGCTAGCTTTTTATTGTCTCTAGGACTAAATCAAGATAAAAAATCATAGATAAAAATGCAGATTCGTTTAGTTGACTCCTGACATGTGTTGTTAGACCTAATGGGAATGTTTGAGAAGAGACGTTTCCGCAAGTTCCTAGTTTTTGTGGCCAACTTTGATGAGAACGACCCCAAGACTTTTGAAGGCGTCGATCCCAAACTCACAACAATGGGAGATGTGTACAAGAAGTTTGACTTAGGACAGGACGTCATCGACTTCACGGGACATGCCCTGGCCCTCTACAGGACAGACGAGTAAGTGTCGCTAGTGTTACAAAACCCAAAGTGTCTTATCATTGCTCTCATCATAAAACTTATAAAGGCAAGCCACTACAGGAAAACTACAGGTGTTTTACACAATTAAATGTGTATTTTATTACATTTATTTATATGCATCTGTAGATTTCAGTTACAACACAAATTTTTGAAGGTTTAGAGCAAAAAATCTCCACTTGAGCAGCACTTACATACATAAACCTTTCAAATTTGATTCCTATCTGTGTTTTGATGATTTTTACAGGAGGGTTTGTTTCTACTTGTTTCATTATATAGATTTTTTTTCTGTCTGCGGACAGTATTTTCTAATTTATAGAGCAATAAAAAGTGATGTCTTAGAGAGATTCATGTGTCAACAAAATGAAACAGCACGGCTTTATCCAATGTTCAGATTTCTTTTGTGGAAATGTATGCAAATCAGCGCATATTTAATCAGAGAATGCCTCATTTGCATATTCAAACATAACACCTTAGAAAACTTGTAGTACCAAACAGTTGTTGTAATACACAGTTGAGAATGTACTCTGATATCTGTTGACATGTGGTGTCTTGCTCTTGGCTTGCTAGTAAATGAAAACATATTCTTTTGCATTGGTGGTAAATGTACTAAAGTGAATTGGATTCTTCCTAGTTACCTGGAGCAGCCGTGTCTGGAGACCATCAATAGGATCAAACTGTACAGTGAGTCTCTGGCACGCTACGGGAAGAGCCCATACCTGTACCCTCTGTACGGACTGGGGGAGCTGCCTCAAGGGTTTGCTAGGTCAGCCCAACCAATCATCCTAGTAATCATGTGTTGAGCGTCATTGTGAAGTCCTTGTGTTATAAATATGGTCCTTTTCCCTTGTGAACTGACAGGTTAAGTGCAATTTATGGAGGAACCTACATGCTGAACAAACCAGTGGACGAGATAGTGCTGGAGGGAGGACATGTGGTGGGCGTCAAATCGGAGGGAGAGGTAAATCTTTAGTTTGCAGTGTGATATAACTAAAAATGAATAATTAAATAGTAATAATTTATATTAATATTAAAACTGATTTATTACAAAGTGACAATGCATGGATTTTCCTTAGAAAATTCCGAGACAGAATTTACATTTAAATTTGGTTTATTTCTTCAGCCATGCATCATGAGATTAAATGGGTGGTTTTCATGCATAGGTTTATACATGAGATCTGGTGTTGTCTTCTGATTTGGCTCAATAATCCTGCTTTTTCCAGGTTGCCCGTTGCAAGCAGCTCATCTGCGACCCTAGCTACATCCCGGACCGCGTGCACAAAGTCGGCCAGGTGATCCGGGTCATCTGCGTCCTCAGCCATCCCATTAAAAACACTAACGATGCCAATTCCTGCCAGATCATCATCCCTCAGAACCAGGTTAACCGCAAATCAGGTGAGTGACAATATATCAAAGTTTGCAGGATAAGCATGTGTGCATCAGTACTGTGCAGTCACCACTAGAGGGCGCTACTTTCATTTCAAAGATGAGCTGAGCTGCAAAAATTGTGATGTAATGAAAAGTTCATGCACAATTTGTTCTTGTTTGCCTGTAGATATCTATGTTTGCATGATCTCCTACGCTCATAATGTGGCGGCTCAGGGGAAGTACATCGCCATCGCAAGCACCACTGTGGAAACCTCTGATCCTGAAGCTGAAATCGAACCTGCTCTGGAACTCCTCGAGCCCATTGACCAAAAGTCAGTTTACTCTCTTTTTTCTGCTTTCTATAGCCTGTTTATTTGGCTCTGCTTTAGTGAAGCACTTTAATAATGTAAATACCATTTAGTATTAGTATGTTTTTTAAAAAAAAAAACACCCACACCACTCACATACTTTTGTCTGCAGTGCCACTTGGCCAGCTAAATTCATGGACTACTGCTAAATGTTGTATTAAACGCATATATATCATACTACATGAATACACATTTTTTATTTTGTCATTTTTGCAGGTTTGTGGCCATCAGTGACATGTATGAACCCACAGATGATGGTACAGAGAGCCAGGTCAGCTTAATATTATTTATCTGCTTTTGTAGTATTTATATTTTGTTTTAGTATTAGTTTTTATATTTTCATTTAGCTTTTAGTTTTAGCAATTTTATTTTGTGCTTTTTCTTTTTTATTATTACTTTTTATATATTTATATTTTTATTTCAAATTTTCATTTAAGCTGAAATAATATTAAATGCTAGTATTAGATAAAAGACTTAAGTATGTTTTATTTTTTAAATATCTCTATGTAGCTTTATTTTTGTTTGTTTTAGGTGTAATTTTAGCACTTCAACTTGTTTTAAATTTATTCCAAGGAAACATTTCCAATTTTTTTTTTTTCAGCTCTATTCAATAGTTAACAACAACTGAAATAAGGTACTGCTGGGCATTATTCCCAAACATAACCACTTTTTTTTGTCATTTTTTCAGATTTTTGCATCACGGTCCTACGATGCCACCACTCATTTTGAAACAACTTGTAACGACATCAAGGACATCTACAAGCGCATGACAGGCAGTGACTTCGATTTTGAGAACATGAAGCGTAAACAGAATGACGTCTTCGGCGAGGACGAGCAGTGAGGGGTGGAGAAATGACGGAGGAGTGGAGAGGCAATGATCAGATGGAGGGAGAGATGAGGCGGGCTGAACGGGATTTACCTGGCTGGGTTCAGAAGTTACGCAGAACAGAATCGACAACGCTGTAAATCTCTTTCAACCGACCTCATCTTTCCCAGAGTGCTCTTTGCTCATTGTCTCCACACCCCTCCGGTGTCTCTGTTCAGATACGGTTCAGCACACAGACACACAAACGCTCTATCGCTCACATTCCACAACTCTGCACTACAAAGTGGGCTCACACCAACATGCTATTTTAGATTCTTACACAAGCTGTATGCATCGTTTGCGCAAAATATCCTGTTGAAGTGAAACCCGTGTCTTTCTGTTCTCTGAATATCGTCTTTGACTGAAGCCCATACATGTGAACGATTCCTCGAATATTGAAGGAGATTTAAACCGATTTCTCATCAACTTTCATGAAGTATCCCCAACTGTCCTCAGACTGTTAGTTTAGCATACTGTCGTCACTTTGACATTTAACAGCTTCATGTGAACAGTAGCCTTCCTGTACTTTAGGAAAGTGACACTGACAAACATATAGTAAGACACTCATTAAACACTACAGTTTGACACCTGGAAAAAGGATGTTATATTATATTGATAATATTTAAAACACAAAGTTGTACAAAAGTAAATCTGACTTTGCTAGATCCAGCAATCAAAACCTGACAGTCTCATATCATTGCATTTTCTATTCACACTCTTTCCGCTCTTTTAAAGTTATTTAATTCTTTTTTATTATTATTGGTGAACTAAATTGAATGAGATGTATAATATGCAGTATAGAAGCGAACTGTAAGCCATTAACTTGTAACTAACATTACAGTCTTTGTGCTGACTCTTAAAAACATCACAATTTCTAAGGACCTTATTCTACATTCCTGCTATCATTCATTTTGTTTGTAGTGAAAACCGATACGGACAGCTGTTATCGAATGCAAATGTGTGCAAACATGAGTCGATCGCTTAGTCTGTTACGGGAAACGAGTCTTAAGAATGTGGAAGCAATTTTGACTCCCACGGCTGCAGAAAACAACGATAATGTGAATTTAATGAGTATCAGATCCTTTGGTATTTGATAGTAGCCATATCCGTTGGTATTTTGGCTTTTTGACTCCAGTCTACTAAATACATACATGCTCTAACTTTGAATTTTGATGAACACTATGCCTCTCTCTGTGTACTGTAAAGATTCTCACTGCATCATTCAATCAGCCTGCATCTTTCATTTCTGTTTTATCTGTGATTGACACATGTAGTCTCTGCATTTACACTTGGCTGTTTGAAACCACAAGACAAACTTGGTATTGAACTATGACTGGTCGTTTTCACCATTACTTATATCTCTAATCATGCTTGTTTTCGTTTTCAACTGATTTGAATTGCCATCGATAGTTATAGTAGATGCTAGTCTGGAGCAGATGATAATGGTGTGCTGTTTGAACTCTCACTGTACAGCTTTCAGTGTAGAATATACACAAGCATTCTCATGTTTTCCATACTCGCCTTTGCTGAGAAAAAGCCTTTGACTGTAGTTTTTCCCCCCCTCTTTATTTTTAATGTAAAACAAGGAGTGTGACAGTTTCATTACATTCTTGAATTTTATTGGGCCAAAGTCACTTATGGCCTTATAGATTCACATAGAAGCATACAGGTCTTGAACTCTCTTCCTTAGTGCACAAATTAGATTGTGAATTAATGATAACTGGAATCAAATAGAATTACGCTGCATTGCTATATTTGTTATCTTTTGCACCTCTCCAGCATATTGTCACATATGTTTGGATTAACTGTTTTGTACTGTATTTATTTTCATTTTGTCTTTCATTTTCAATGTTGAAACAACTAAACATCTTTAAAAAAAAAAAAAAAAAAAAAAAACTGACACACAAACTCGACAATTTTAAGTTGTGAATTTCATCTCGTGTTTGAGCAGTCTTGTGCAACAAAAATAAATATGATTAAAATGAAACTCAATCTTTCTTGGGTTACGTTTGGTTATTGGCACATGAAAGATTTCCTTTCCTAACAGGACAAAGTAAACAATTCAGTACTCATTACTAATATACAATATTATATAATCACTTTACACAATTCCCATATTATATCATTTTAAATGAAGGCATATATATACACACACACATACATATTAATGCAAATTAACCGGAAGATTAGAAACTTTTTTTTGATTTCTGTGATTTTGTTTTATCATCATCTCATCCCAAAGAGAATATTAAATATAAATTTTATTAAATAGTTAATTTATTGATAAAAATGCACTGATATCAGCAAGATTTTTTATGTTTTTAAAAGAAAACTCTTATGCTCACCAAGGAAGCATTAATATATATATATAGTTAGAATTTAAAATAACTTTTCTATTTAAATGTAATTTATTTCAATTATTTCATACAATTTTTTTTTAATTATAAATGTCTTTACTGTCACTTTTGGTCAACTGAATGCATACTTCAAAAACAAATCTAACTGACCACAAACCTTTGAATGGTATTGTACCATTATGTTCAAATGCAAATATTTGGACCAGTCAAGGCTTCAGAAACATCCTTCAGTTCATCACAGCTTGTGTATATTCCTATTATCTCCCCCATCATTGTTTTTTCACTGTCAAATAGTAAAAGATTCAAGTTCCAGTGTCTTTTCTGTACCTTTATAACACTGTAGATGTGGAGACATGGTATGAAGGTTATCTATTGGTGATCCACAACATAGCTCTCATAGGACTGGCCCAGAAGTCTCTCTACATCCACCTTTGGCACTACCCAACATTGAGCTGAGTGTCGCTTCCTGGATGAGTCCTTCAGAATCTTGTCTTGTAGAGTGACGGGAAAATGCTCTTCTCCTTTCTTTAGCAAACCCATGGCCAGTGAAGTGTTCGTATTTGTTTGTGCATGATGGAAACCAACTTGATCCCTTGAAACCCTTATGACCTCCATAAGGGTGTGTTGAAACTGGCCTGGAAATAAATAACCATACAAGATCTCAAAAACGGCAAAATATAGCTAAACAAAAACTGACATTTCACTGAATAAGGTTTATTTTTTAAATGGTGTTACCTACCCAACAGCCCTTGAGTGAGATGAGAAAGCCCCTTTCCATTTGCAATATAGAAGCCCAGGTGCTCCGTTTGAAAGTATTTGGGATGGTTGTAGCGATGGAAGAGAATGAGGAACTGCACACCAACTCCGAGCTCAATCCAACAGCTGTGGTGTTCTTCAACCGTAACTCTCATGCCATGCCGCTCCACAGATCCTCTCTGATTGGTGGGCAGCGTCTCAATTTCCTTCCCATCCACTTCCACTTGTACTGAGTCCAGTGTTAATGTGATCATAATGGGACCTTTGTCTGCAGTAATGGAAATCCTGTCGAAGAAGGTACGAGTACGATTCTCCAGCCCCTCTTTAGAAGGAGCCAGCGTTAAATGCCCATCCACAATAATGCCTAACGGTATAAAACAGGAACAAAAGACATCAATCATGTAAAAAAAAAAAAAGAGTATCTACACGATAAGTTCTATATATTCGATGTAAAAACATAAAACCACCTTTGTCTGGGTCCACAAGAAGCCGTAGTACATCATCAGCCCTGCCATCGATGGTAAAACACAAGTTCTGATGGAGCTTTGGGAGCTGAACAACAAAATGTGGGTCTCCATCCACTTTCAGAGACACAAAATACTCTTATGTTAATGAGGTTATAATCTTATATTTAACTTTAAATGTGCAAAAATAGCTAAAGGAAAAATTGAATATTTCATAAGATCTTCTGTCCTTGAGTCATACCTGAGGAGGAGAACACTCTAATTGAACTTAAACTGGGTGGGTTATCTGGGTCTGTTGAAATTGAAGACATACTAAAGTAAAATGTGCTGCTGCTCATTACAAGTTAATAAATATAGTTGCACTGGATTTCCGAAGGTTTTTTATTGCACAAATACAGAATATGAATTGATGAATGAAGGAAGTGCTTACCAGCCACCTCAGCATCGGAATCTGAAAGAAAAATGAACAAATCCAAAAACTACATAATTCCTGGTAGATGAAAAAGCAGACCAAGCTAAAATTTTGAATGTTTTTAACTTACATGACTCATAATGGATGTTGTAGTCATAGTCGTAGTCACGTGCTGTGTCATAATCTGCAAAATAGTATCATGATGCAGCTTTGGCTTAATTTGATTCATGTTTAGGCAGCTATTGTTTATATTTGGAATCAGTGTCAAACTGATTTAGCATTTGAAAATGTATAACCTACCTTTAAGAAGTTCAATATCTGTATAAAAGATTAAGAAACACACAATCAGCATATAAGAAGCCTATACAATTAAGTTCTCGCCTAAAAAACTACATTCCGTGACACACAAACAGCATTATATTTAAAATTACAGTCTGAGAAATACTGCTAGCGGCGTGATACAAATGGTTGGAGCTCTGTTATTACTAGAATATCGCACTCCTTTTAGCCAATTAGATTCGAGGACCAGAAATAACTGTTCTACGATGTAAAATAATGTGAAAAGGAGTTTTCAGCTTTAATATTCAGTTTAATTAGTAATGACTAGGTATGGNCAGCCAATTAGATTCGAGGACCAGAAATAACTGTTCCACGATGTAAAATAATGTGAAAAGGAGTTTCCAGCTTTAATATTCAGTTTAATTAGTAATGACTAGGTATGGTTTGTACACAGTAGTGCGCAAGACATGACCAAATGCACATTTTATCAAGTAAAGTGAACTTAAACAGATACCACAGGAAGAGAAGTGAACACTGAGTAGGGACCCTGTCAATTGGTACATATTAATTATAGATGCTTGTTCAGAACTACTTAATCTGCCCAAGTGGACACATATGGTGTCTACACCAAAGAAATAGAAACTAAAATGATATGGACTGCATTACCTTTCCTCTGAATCTGGATAGATGAGGACACATCTGATGGGCAGAGAAGAATGGAAAATAGATGACACAAAAAACAACTATTATATTCAATGGCACTTTGGTTATTCATTTGAAATGTAACATTCAAAGAACACAAAAGTTGACAAAACCACCAAATATCTGCAAAATTGTGGCTAAAAATATCACCTTCTGCTCCTTAGAAGGAACTCACCCAGAAAACGAGAGGCTTCCCACAACTTGGGTGCATCTGTCATTCCTGGCATAGGCAGAAACGGAGTCATCAGCGTGGCCGCTTCCAGTTCAACCTGAATGTCTGAATTAGCATCTGTGGTAGATGCTGTGGAGGTTAATGTTTGTTTGCCCTGCTCAAGTGTTGTGAGTCCTGAGGTAGTAGAGTTCTCAACATCTGCGGAAGCGTCTTTCACCACAGATGGTGCAGTTTTTACTAAGGTGGCTAATGTTGTGCTTTTGACTGGTGGAGAGGAAGAAGTGGTTTTCGCTGTACTGACAGGTGTGTTTGAAACCTTAGCCAAGGTTGGTGTGGTTTTGATGGTGCTTGGAGGCGAGGAGGATGGCTTGCTGGAAAGTGGGGTAGAGGTGGCCTTAAGTGGTCCTGTAGTGGTCTTCTTAGGTGATGGAGGAGGGATTGTTTTGTTGGGAGTGTTGGGAGGTCGACCTGTGGTGTGAAGCCCTGAGGGTGGTGGACGTGCTCGCACCGATTTGGTGACAGGAGGTTTGCTTGTTTTTGGAGGTGAGAACGAGCTGGATTTTTTTCCTGTTGCAGATGTGGAAGATACTTTAGGTGCAGTGTGAGAGGTCTGATTCGTCACGTTTGTAGAACCTGCTACGGTACTAGTTGACGTCTTGCTAGTAGTAGCCACAACAGAAGAGCTAATAGTAGGTTCGGGTTCATCGATATCTGGTTTGATCACAACCAAGGATGTGACCGGTGTTACGAAATTGTACTTCAGCGAAAGATTGGTGGCTTTATCTACAAGCAGACGCTGTATGAACACATCTGAGGTGTTCATTTTAGCTAAGAGCAACTCTTTGATTGTGAAATAAGCCCAGAGCCGATGCACAAAGCTAGGAATGCCATCCAGTGCCTGTGCACAGCCCAGAGATAGTTCTGTGCCATTTACAACTGCTTTGGCCAATGGTAGCTCATTCTCCACTTTGACTTTCTGCTTTGAATCGTTTGCTGTTAGCGTAACCTTTAGATCCTGTACACCTGGCTTAAGTCGACCCGTGACTACCAATTCAGAGCCCTGGAAGTAGTTGGGGAACAGAGAGCGAGTGATTTCGTACACCTGATCGTCTAGATAGGACAGCTGGATATCTGAAAGCAGAGGGCTGGCGACTTCATCATAGAAACCTTTCAATTGAACAGCTGCATCATCGTCCTCGTACACCTGAAAGACAACGAACAAATGAAAATATTTATTGTTTCATTTACACAATTTAATGTAAATAATTTAAATAAAATATTCTAATTCTTATTATACAGTTCCAGTCCTCAAATCGGATTGGCTGAAAAATGAAAATCACACTCCAACTGTAGGTGTATATGACTTTCTTCTTTCAGACAAGTACAACTGGAGTTATATTAAAAAATTTCCTGGCTTTATCTTTCATTAAAGGGATACTCCATGTTATGAATGTTATGAAGCGACGAGAATACTTTTGTACGGAAATAAAACAAAAATAATGTTTGTATACAACACTTTGTCTCCTCTGTGTCTCTCCGCATCAGCTTAGCCCTATTGGAATATACCACTAGACGCAAACGACGTAGAGTATCCTTTCTACATGCATTTAGCTTTGATTTGAAAAAAAAAAA
>SCHK01331834.1:0-12121 GCA_004124795.1 Poropuntius huangchuchieni
AAACATATACAAAAGTAAGACAGAAAAGAAACAACAAAAAAAACACACACAAAAAAAAACAGATACATCTCAAATAAAAGCCAAAGAATACAGGTGTGTTTTAAGTACAGACTTAAAAGCAGTAATAGTCTGAGCAGTTCTTATATGCACAGGCAAGGTATTCCATAACTTAGGTGCCATCACTGAAAAAGCTCGGTCACCCTTATTCTTTAACCTTGCTCTAGGTGCCTCAAGAAGCACCTGACCAGATGACCTCAGTGCTCTAGCAGGGGTGTAAACACATAAAACACATAAAAGCTCTGACAAATATGGAGACAAATATGGTTAATAACACTTTATGATCAATAATAACAGATTAGATGAACATATATCATTTTTAATCTTTAAACAACTAATGTCTATTTAATGTTTATAATACCTATAGCCAGAGAGAGAGAGAGAGAGAGAGAGTGTGTGTGTGTGTGTGTGTGTGTGTGTGTGTGTATGTAGCTACTTGTTTATGTACATCGTGGATAGAACACAAGAATAGTAAAACCTGACATTTTTAACATGGTGGGGACCGGCCTGCATAGTAAAAAATGTTTATCTGAAAGTGTAACAATCAAACAAACAGGTTTTCTGTATGGTTAGGGTTGGGTTGGGGGAAAGAAATTATCGTTTGGTCAGTATAAAAGTAATAGAAGTCTGTGGAAAGTCCCAACAATTTACAAAAACAAACGCGCGCGCGTTGCATATACTCGGACCTAAATTTACTGCATTCACTAGTATACAATGCCCTCTACTGGTAAAAAAAAAAATGAATTTGCAACAGTTTGACAGAAATCTTTCTTGTCTTGTGCACGGCCGCACGGCACACTTAATTAGGGTATTTTTGAACTGAGGGAGAATTAGCCTATTTTAGCATTGCCGTTTGCTACAAAAATCAGTCAGTTTCGAAATAATATAACAATTTTGGGTGAAAAGGACATAATATTATAAAAAAACAAAACAAAACAACAACAACATAATTTAATTGTCAACCGCTTATTTCTTTCTTTTTTTCTTTTTTCACCTAACAGGGACAATGAGTTATAAAGCTAATTTGCATCTGCAGTCCCTGGGCAGGATGTTTTTACAAAATTACAATATTCAGTCACAAACAATACAATAGCTACAATACCACATCAGTTTGATTGTTGTATGAAAACATACAATAAAAAGAAATAGCCTAATAAATAAATAATTAACAAAAACACTAATGTAAAATATGTATGTTTTTTTATTTGATCTAACAACAGCAACAATATGAATGAATGAATGAATGAATGAATGAATTAATTAATGGATTTCTGTTATGAATTTAGACGGTGTTTAGATTAATTTTTTTTTTTTTTTTTTTTTTAAACAAGATTGTCAGTGGAATCAGATTCGGTGTAATTGCGGGGGTTCCATTTTACAGAACTGAGAATAATGTCAATTTAGTTTATTCACTGTAGGCTGTCATCAGACAATAAAAAGCACGTGGGCGTTTCGAGAAATATCGGAAGTTATGAATAATTATGACATCACTGTCCGGAGTGCGATTGCAGCAGGAAGTGACGCCAAGTCTTCCACGGTGGCTCCTCTTCTTACGTGGCAACGCGTCAAGCGACCGCGAGACACTGAGCACAAAGAGACAGCATATTCATTAAAATACATTCTCACGTTTTCTTTACTGTTTCGCTAATTGTTAGGGTTTAGGGATTTCTTTTAAGTCATCATGGGTCTGACCATCTCGTCGCTCTTTGGGAGACTTTTCGGCAAGAAACAGATGAGAATACTGATGGGTGAGTGTTTCAAGCACATTACATCGTCTTTCTTATGTGTTTCTGTGATAAATATTACATTTTAAGACAAAAGGGATAACATTTGAGTGTAAGATGAAGTCATTTATAAGTTGTCTTTTTTATTATTAATTTACTTATTGAAATTCAACAATGAATGTGATATTTTTTGGGCAGTGGCTAATGTTAGCTTGCTAGCTGCAGGTAGAGCTTGTATGAATAGATAAAATCAGAAATAAATCACACTCTTGTAATGAATTTGACAGCTAAAGTTTTTTTCTTACATGTTTTATTTTTCAGTGGGTTTGGACGCTGCAGGTAAAACCACAATACTTTACAAGCTAAAGCTGGGAGAAATTGTGACCACTATCCCTACTATAGGTGAGATTACACCATCATTACTGTGATTGTTCTCCATTTTCTTCTCACTCTTTCACAATTTAAAAGGAAAGAGCTCCTTATTAAATCTTAATATGTGATTTATGCGAATATGATTTAGGATTCTCATCATTTTGATCACCAATGTCTTTTATGTCACTGCCAATGCTTTTACAACTGAAATAATGTTTTTTTGTGTGGCTGTTATCTAGAATATACATGTACACTGGTCAAAAGTTTGGAATAAGTAGTTTTTTTTTTTTTTTTTTTAATGTGTTTGAAAAAAGTCTCTTCTGCCC
Source organism: Poropuntius huangchuchieni (assembly GCA_004124795.1). Classification (NCBI taxonomy): domain Eukaryota; kingdom Metazoa; phylum Chordata; class Actinopteri; order Cypriniformes; family Cyprinidae; genus Poropuntius; species Poropuntius huangchuchieni. Next base: position 2,480 of record SCHK01331834.1, read on the forward strand.
TCCAAGGCTGCATTTATTTTGCCAAAATTACAGTAAAAACAGTATTGTGAAATATTAAAATTTAAAGTAATTTTTCAATTTTACTATATATTTTCTATATATTTTAAAATGTAATGTATTCCAGTCTTCAATGTCACACAATCCTTACAGAAACTGTTTTCAGCATTGATAATTTATTGACAGTATACACAATAAAATGAAATTACGGATATTAAATAAACTTATTTTTATTCAAAATGTATCAAAATAATTGAAAATACCAAGTATTTTATCCATTGACAGTATGAGCTAACAGAAGGCTGGATGGCTTCTGCTGTTAATATACCTCTCACTAAGCCCTGCCTTAAAAAAATCACTGGCCAATCCTACCTCAGCAACTGTCACTGTCTGCCACATTATCATAATTGACAATATGGTAAAACTATTTTAGGTGCGCTTTCACTTTGTTTCTTAGTGAACTACAGTAACCAAGGGACCAAAGGGTAAATTAGACGGTCATCAGCTGATATTATGATATGAATTGGACTGGCTGATATATTTGTGTATCACAAATCTCATTGTAGCCAGTCAAATATATTTTGATGTTATGATGCACCTTGAGTAAAGTGTTCTTTAAAAACTTCATTTTTTCTGTTCATGGACAGGTTTTAACGTAGAGACTGTTGAATACAAGAACATCTGCTTCACCGTGTGGGATGTTGGCGGTCAGGACAAGATTCGTCCTCTCTGGAGGCACTATTTTCAGAACACACAGGTATGGTCTTTATTTGAAGACGTTTTGCTGGCCAAAGTACCACTTAGCTGTTTCTGGATCCATTTATTCAAGGCAACTTATAAATATATCAGTTACAGGAACTGTGCTGTTTGAGCATCCTAATTTAAAATCACCTTAAAGTGTAAAATTTTGGTTGGGATGTACTGTGATCTTTTATAACATTGTGCATTTGTGGTTATTGTTTATTTGAAGCATGTTTTTTTTATTCCTTTGTCCTCAGGGTCTGATCTTTGTTGTGGACAGCAATGACAGAGAGAGAGTGGCAGAGTCTGCAGAGGAGCTTTCTAAAATGGTAAGAATTGCTCTGTTTTCAGCATTTAATTTAATCTTTGGATGTTATATAAAATCTGTATAGCACTCAAACCTGTCAGTGACCTGAATTGAGATCACGTTACAAAATGTATTTACATTTACATTTGCATTTATGTTCTTGGTGGAGATTTTCTTACCAAAGCATCTTGAGAAAAGTCCATGTAATATGTTTGTGATGCTTATGTTACACTTGTGTTATGCTTGTGCTTTTAACCCTCTTGTGTTCTGGTCACTTTGAAACTAGTCATTTTGACTAGCATCCCAAAAATACTAGTTAATGTTATTGCTTACTGACTTTGCTTACACATGGTGTAACAACTTTTTATTTTATTTATTTTTTTACTTTTTGGGATTTTTGTGTGTGTTGGGTTTCAAAATTATCATATATATATATATTATGATATGATATGATTTTAAATTTTATCATTTATATTATTCATAATTTTTTAATGTAATACTTATTAAACAAATAGTATTTTTGTAAAAGTGCAATCAGTGGCCCACAGCTCACACTTTCTCCTTACTATTCTTGTTGAGCCCCGTTATGTATATATGTCTTGTTTTATTGACCTTTTTCCATTTTTTTTTCAGTTGCAAGAAGATGAACTGAGGGACGCCGTGCTGCTGGTTTTCGCAAACAAACAAGATCTGCCTAACGCCATGGCTGTCAGTGAACTCACAGACAAACTTGGGCTGCAGAGTCTACGCAGTAGAACGGTACACACACTTACTTAATTGACTCTAACATGCGCTTTCTTAAATATCTATGGCGTTCTGATTGTCCATTGTCTGTTTCTACAGTGGTACGTTCAAGCAACCTGCGCTACACAAGGCACCGGGCTCTATGAAGGACTTGACTGGTTATCAAACGAGCTCTCCAAACGCTAGTGTGCCTGGTGATAGTGGCGAGATGCGTGTGAACTTTAGAAAGACGGAGTGTGTGGGTTGAAAGGCTCTGTCTTGAAGAACTTGAGTGAGTGAGTGAGTGAGTGTGTTTGTGTGTTTGGAGCTATCAAGTGTTCAGCATCATGTCTAATCTATCTTATCTGTCTTTTTCTATGCTGAATTCCTACTAATGTTCTTTTAATTTTTTTTTTCCTTACAAATCTGATTGTTTTTCATGACTGTAAGATAATGCTTAAATTGCACGTTTACTTGATAACTGTGAGAGCATTATGGCACAACAGAAAGGAAGTTTGGGAGGAATTCCAGGTCGAGGCGTCCCTCTCGTGCAAGTTTGGAGTGGTTGTAGCTTAAGAGCAGGTAAATGCCAGAAAGAAGCCATTGTGCATTGACGCTCACTCCAAAATCCCTGTTGCAGTGCTGCCTAACTTGACTAGTGAGTCGCAGGATTCGCCACTCCATGAACATTCCATTTCATGGCAGTTAATTTTATTCCAGGGGGTTGTTTTGCAAAGTTACACATTAACTTTTGTTGCAGAAGCCTCCGAAGTCTTGTTTCAGGGACTTTGCCACCAACAGATTCTTTGGAACAAAATGGTACATGAAGTATTGACAGCAATATGGAGTCATCCATGATTGATTAGCCCAATGATTTCTAACCGCCTTTGATGTTAAATACCTCCATTGAACAATAAGTAAATGTTTTAGTTGAAAGCATTTGAACAGATCATAGTTCCTTGCCTGATTTTTCTGAGGTGGGATGGACGTGGTGGGTTGGACCGGGTCTAATTGTTTCTTCAGTCTGCTCCATGTTTCTTTTCTCTTTTCATGTCAAACGGATGTATGTATGTATGCTGGCACCTTTAATATCGGCAATTAAGGTGCATTCAGTGAGAATTTTGTATGGGACACTCCAGTACACCAATAAGGTCCTCATTTCCTGAGCAGGATTTTCTGATCTTGTACACTTCCCTACTGCGGCAAATGCCCTACTCTTGCTCGAACTGTGCCACAAGGTCCACCCCTGTGAGAAAATAAAGATCTGATAAAAACTAAATATGTTGTATGCAGGTTTATTCATTGATATACTCTGGTGACAAAGTATATCACCTCTGACAAAGAAATCCATCATTAAGATGTCTTAACTTCAAACTGTTGCATCTATATCTTGGAAAGCCTGAAGAATAAGCTTTCAGGACCTTTTTAGTTTTGGGTGCACTATTTCTTTAAACACCATTGCAATAGGTTAATCTGCAGGTTTGTATTGTAATGGGTGTCATGGATATGAGCTACCACTGAGATGCATGTTTGATAAACATTGGACGATACACCGCTATTAAAAATTAATAATACACCATAGACATGACAAATTAATTTAATCTGCTTTTTGTTGTTTCATGAACATCTGAAAAAATACAGAGGTAAGTGGCAAGTATGCACAGATGGGGAAAAAAAAAAAAATTCGGTTTAGCCCAGTACTTCTGTAATGTAATGACAGTGATTACTTCACTATGACAGAATAGTATGGTTAACTATTTTATGTTCATGTACATTAATGTGTAAATGGCAAATTAGCTGCTGATGCCTGGTGTTTTTTTTTTTATATATATATATTTTTTTTAAAAAGCCCCACTTAGTGTACTGGATATATGAGAAGGACACTGAAATGTACTACCCAGTTCTAGTGCTTTCTGGATTTTAATATTGATACCCTACTGCGTTATTCCCATATTCACTATATAACCAATCATACAAAACTGCTGATCATAATTATCCAGTAGGAAAGACTTGCATTTCACAAAATTACAATATAAATGACAGTGTCCATTTGTAACAAACATTAGAACATACGTTTTGGCACTGGCCTATAACTCAACCTTTCTGGATCAATGGTACATTTCACAAACTGCTGATATTGCACTTTATTGAACAAGAGTCGAGAGATGAATGTTATGCTTTATTTAAAAGCTTAGGGATGTGATTCAAAAACAGTTTTGTAAATGAAATAATTATTCTGGCACCACTATGATATATATTTTACGAAATCATAGCAAAAGAATAATGGCTGTCAAGTAGCCAACTTTTTAAATATTTATAACTCTGAAGCCCAAGAACCAAAAGTACTTTCTCATATATTTAAGCCGTTATTTGTATAAAGTTACAGACTTTTCCAATGACAGGCTTTTATAACAACTAAAACAGCGTGTAATATTACATGCCCATGCTGTCAAAGTCAAAGTTTATTTATAAAGCACTTTTTTTTTTTAAAAACATCAAGTGTTTATTAAAGTGCTGTACAGGCATAACAGAATAAATAAAAATACTGCTAAATGATATAAATAATAGTTGTATTATTATTATTAAGTAATTTTGAACAGTATGTGAACCTGCTTGTATTATTATGCGCTTTTTTCTTTTGTTCTAAAATCTGTAATTATGGAAAAACTCATCGGAAGTGGCGTTTCGTCATTTCTTCCACGGCGGCCGTGACGTCTGACGTGGCATTACGCAAGCGCAGAGCCGACAGGGTTTCCTGACACCCGACGAGCATCACACCGAAAAAACTTTAGACATTAGGATTAATCCCGTAGTTTTAGCTTATTTTTGTCCTTAATTATGGGTCTGACCATCTCATCGCTCTTTAGCAGGCTGTTTGGAAAGAAACAGATGAGAATTCTCATGGGTGAGTGTTGAGTCTCATACTAGCTAAGCTAGCGGCGTTAGCCAACTTTCGCAATTCTGTCATTCTCCGGAATATTACAGATAAAATACAAAAATTATAACTGCTTCAATTCAAAGTATGCTTTTCTTTACCGTGTAGAGATAGAGCTAAGTCAAGTGGGCATTTATTTACCTGCTAAATTATCTTGCGATGGGATCCCACAAGCTTTGAATAAATGAATTTGGTAAATAATTTCAACGTAACGTTACTGTAAATTCACGAGCAGGAACAGATTACCCACAGACCGTATATTACAATTTAGATACAATTGATGTATATATTAAATTGTAGTATTCTGTACTGTCTAATTGCGTTTAGTATCGTACTCGTATTGTGGTGTGTGATACAGGAATGTATCAATGAACATATTCAGTACCGAAGACCTCTTTCACTTTTATGGGAAAATGTACTTTTTGGCTTCACTGAATGTTATAAAATGCTTAAATGTAATAACACTACTATTTAATTATTATTAATTATTCTGACCATATTACACATTCATAAATGCAAGTTTACTTATAAAAACTTAACTGTGTGGTTTTGTTAACTGAAGACTGTACACTGAATATTTGAATAAGACTTAAAATAAATAAAACTTAGAATAAAGATTTTAAAGGTTTGTCAGCTTTACAGATTATACACTTGATATTTTCTTTACCTAGTTGTTATACCTGACCTTATTCTGATTAATTTTATTTTATTTTATTTTTGGTAATTGTTTTTCTGTACTGTTATTTTTTATGTTTCATTGTATAATGTAACGTTCAGTATTTTCAGTTGAATGATATGGTATACTGTGCATTATAGTATTTATTATTACAGTACTGTACTCCTGTTCACTCTGTAGTGTATTAACTAATACAGTACAGTTTATGTTATTCTCTAGTTTATTATAGTACATAAAGTTGTATGGTGTATAGAGTAATATGGATTTAGTACATATTTAAGATTATATTCTAGTGTAGTATGTTTATTAAAAATAGTACAGTGTAGTTTATATCCATGGCCATTTAAAGACATGAGTTGTTCGTTGAGTTTTTAGGAGAAGTGACTGCTGTTTCTGTCTTACACATTTAGAAACCTCATTCTCATAATGAATTCTTGCTGTTTTACAGTGGGGCTGGATGCTGCCGGCAAAACCACAATACTGTACAAACTCAAACTTGGAGAAATTGTGACCACCATTCCAACCATAGGTAAGAGGACAGGACTGTTTTTGATTTAACTATGATCTCAAAGCAGTTCTCATGGGTAGATTGAGGTCATTGTCTTGTCTTGTGTTCTGAGTCATTTGAGTATCCTATCATCCCCCGGGGAATTTTAATGAAATTGTAGTAATTGTCTCCTTTTATGATGTGTCAATGTCCACTGGCTGTCATCATACATGTGGTTTCAGTGATTGCCCGAGTGTCCTGTCTTACACCACAACATTCAGCCAGTGTTTTATTAAAAAGCAGAACTATTCCACTGAACGTATTGTATGTCACTGCATTTCTTTTGGGCAGGTTTTAACGTAGAGACTGTTGAATACAAGAACATCTGCTTCACCGTGTGGGATGTCGGTGGCCAGGATAAGATTCGTCCTCTCTGGAGGCACTATTTTCAGAACACACAGGTAAGATCTTGCTGTGTATTCATGCAAAATAACATGAGGGCACACATACTTCTAGTCCTTGCAGAGACTCATAGCTCTTTCTGTTTTTCTCTTTGTCCCCAGGGTCTGATCTTTGTGGTGGACAGCAATGACAGAGAGAGAGTTGCAGAATCTGCAGAAGAGCTTTCTAAAATGGTAGCATATGTCATTATGATCTTCTGAAATGGCACCCAAGTGCAATTAATCAGGACATTTGTGGAAGTGTTTTGGTTGCTTAATGTGGTTGAGTTGCCTCATTGGTGTCTTTTCCTGTGCGTATGCGCAGTTGCAGGAAGATGAACTGAGGGACGCCGTGCTGCTGGTTTTCGCAAACAAACAGGATCTGCCTAACGCCATGGCTGTCAGTGAACTCACAGACAAACTTGGACTGCAGAGTCTACGCAGTAGAACGGTAACACCAGCATACACTACCTACTCTCTAAAATGTCTTTTGTTTTTAAAGAATTCATCCATTAAGTCGTCCAAGGCTGCGTTTATTTGATCAAAAATACAGTTAAAACAGTAATAGTGTGAAATATTTTTAAAATTTAAAATGTTTTCTATTTTGATATGTTTTAAAGTGTAATGTATTCCTGTGATACAAAGCTGAATTTTCAGCATCATGACTCCAGTCTTCAGTGTCACATGATTTTTAGTTCAAAAGTTGAAAATTGAAAAATAGAACTGTCGCTTTTCATCCATTTTCAACACATTTCTGTTAAATCAAAGTGTTAACTCTTGAACATAAATATGCCAGACAAAACCACTGCTACTATTGCTTTTATCACATTATCTTGGTTTGTTAGTCTGACATTTCAAAAATTTACTTGTACAGATTGAAGGGTTTGCATGACATTTAAAAAAGATGAATTGTTTCTTAAGAGTGATTGAAATCAAAATTTTAAAGTGCATGTTCACTTCAGGAAAAAAAGGTACAAACCTTGTTACTAGGGTGTTACCCATTTAGAAGATACTTATATACAGCATTTAGGGGTGCAAAAAATGTACATTTTAAATTTTGTACCTTAAGGTATCGCCCCTGTGACAGCATTGTACCTTTTTTTTCTAATATTGTGAATGGAGTGTGGTCTGCTTTTCTTTGTATTTTGGTTGATTTTTTTTTCTTTCTGTCTGGGCTTCTTGCAGTGGTATGTTCAAGCGACCTGCGCCACACAAGGCACTGGACTCTATGAAGGACTGGACTGGTTATCCAATGAGCTCTCCAAACGCTAGTGGGCCTGTTAGGGGTGAGATGGTGCGTATGAACCAATGGAAAGGCTAGAGACTCCTCTAAGAATTTTTAAGTGTGTGACACAGCTGGAAACTGGGGAGAAACCATCAAACACTCTGCGCCTGTCTTAGCTTTTCTTTTCTACAATATATTTTTTGCCCAAAGTTATCTATTTCTTTTCTTATTTCTTTTTGTTTTAAATCCAACAAAAACAACTTCTTTTTTGTCGTTTTGCGAGAGGAAAAATGTTTTGAAGGACCTTCCTTCGCTATGGCTTTTTCAGTTTCTCAGAAAGTCCTCATGTAAAACCAAAAACACTGGAATCCCTGATCAGTGAGCAGGGTTATTGGTTTTGCTTTAGTCTGATCAGCATCGTTTATCTGAGAATTTGTTGTCAAGCTCACTGGAGAATCTCTGGGGTTAGTAATATTTCAGAACTGGACTTTACATGTGGAGTCGTTTGGCGAATCAAAGCCATGCCTGTTCCGTCAATACTTCTAGATATGCAAGCTGTAAAGTTTGTTACATTGCATTATCCGCTGTAGTGGAGTGGAGTCCTGTGGTCCTTCTAAACATTATCCTTGTCTGCATGAGTTTACTTCTTCTGGGTCTTGGTTTAAATTCCCTTCATCAACAGCACATGGCATGAGTGGCATGAAAAGGTTAAGTTTCTTTTATTAGGTTAGTTTTTTCCACACAGTCCATTGTTGTTTGTGGCAAATGTTAGAGTGACCCAGAACACTGGTTTTGCTGTAGGTCAGAGTCAAAGGGAACGTGATGTTCTTTAGCCACAACGACACAATGAATTCTTTCCATTCTAATTTAAAGTTGAGGAATCGATTGACGTGTTTTATGTTTGTCATGCCATGTGAAATGTTTCGCTCAGGTGTGTTTCTTGAGCTTATCATTATTTGTGTCTGAATCTGACTGCCGAATGCAGGTTTAATGTATTGATGAATTCCATGTCTGGTTGAAATGGTTTGCTTTCCTAAACTGATGTGTAACAGATACGATCTATTTTACCCTATTATCATGACAAATTTGTTTGTGTATTATATGTATCATATTGTTTTAGAATAAAACATAATCGTGAACTTATCGTTGTGTTGAATGTGATAAATCTGTTTTGCTCCCTAAATGCAGACTTAAGGTTCATGTGTCCCACTTTTTGGGAGCAAAAATAGTCATTGATTTGTGTTTTCACCAAATCAAAAGTGAATGTTTAGAATTTTTTTCTCAATGACAGACAAATCAGAAAATGTCTCAGTTGTACTAAATTCAAAGCTGCATTACTGCATCAGTCCAGCAGATGGCACCTGGAATTAAAAACTCCAGTCAATAACTAAGCTAACAACAAGATAATTGTGATGATGAGCTATATTTGATTACTTCTATAAATGTTTCTGTATAAAGTGTGTGTGTGTATATACTGTATGTGTGTATATACATACATAAATATGCATACTGAGTGGTGTTTGTACACAAGCTACTTGCACTGTGTAATTACACGAGCTATTGTCAGAGAAAGTGAGCTGTGCAGTGCCTTTTTAAATTATGTATCATCATGGTTAAATATTTTACGTTTTGCAAATTTAGTAAATTTGGTAAAGGGCTTAAATAATATGATGGAAGTATGTTTAGTGCATGCAATGAGAAACTTACTAAGAAACGAAACTAAGAACAGTTCTGTCACAATTCACAGCCACAGCTGTAAACATCACGGTTACCACAGGAGCCGCCCTGTTACGTTTGTTTGTCTGTTATCAATCACGATTAGATTTGGGTGTGGAGATCATTTCAGGACTTTCCAGGGCAGGAACTGTCCAAATAAATAACAGGAGGCATAGTTAAATGTACATTTATAAATGTCATTCAGGTGCATTTTCTAAGTACAAAGTTTAATACACTGCAACATTGTTGTTATCAACTGCAATCCCAGTTGGTGATCTTGATATGTTTGTGTTGATTGTTTCATTAGAGGAGAGGGAGTTGAGATGATCCTGTTCCAAAGGGCAGAACATAGCAGGTTTGTTCTACTTTGTGACTTTGGTGGCACTTATGTGAAG
>SCHK01331857.1:1641-12927 GCA_004124795.1 Poropuntius huangchuchieni
ATTAAACTATTGTTTAAAAGTTATTATATTGCTCCCTTTAAAATGCGCTGGAAAAAAAAAAAAAAACAAGATAAACAACACACAGAATTACTAGAGGCAACAGCAATAAACAAAATATGAACATTTATTATTAAGCAAAAACACATGGATAAAATACAAGATAAATTGAATTTATTTGGGTGAATACAGCAGTTTACAATATTACATACGTTTAAACTTGTTCAACATGCATTTTATAAATAAAAAATGTAACATTTAAAAGTAGCATTTTAATTTAAGTGTATTTAACTGTTCTCTGTAATCACTTTTTTTTACCACAATAGTAATTTGTGTGCCGATGTGTCACTGAAATCTGAGCCGGTGATGGGCTGCTGTTCGGGGGAACTGCGAACTTTAGACCATGGCCTCGCATTTCACTCGTAGCTGAAAGGTGCCTTGACTTACTCCAAAACCTGCCCGTAAACAAACAGTACTGAGATTAGAGAACATATTTTAACATCAAATAAATCTAAACTCATTATGATAACGAATAAAATCTATTTATGCAAGGCAACAGGGGTTTCCATCGTGCAAAACGACTGCTGCTGACTGACATTTCGTCCTTATTTTTGTGTTGCACAACCCAGCATTTCGGTTTTAAAAAATAACCCAGCATTTTTTTTTTTAGAGTGTACAGGGATAGCAAAAACTCCAACCTTATGATTTCAGTAAATCTTCAAGAAGTATAAAGGGAATCTGTGCAATACTACCACATGCAAGCTAAGCTTTTTATTCAGAGGAAAGCACATGTTCTACTCCGGCCTAAACTTAAATCAGAATATTGACAGGTCGATTATGCATTATGTATTTAAAAACAAAAAATGCTAGTTGTGATACACACTTATGTGCTGAACTTGGCAGATAGTATGTTATCTCAATTGAAATTTCTACTATTAAGGGAAATATGTAATGACAAGTAGAGACTTCACTTCACACACGTGAAGTGAACTCTGTCTACACTCTTAAAAATAAAGATTCTGTATTGGCATCAGTGGTTCTGTGAAATTTTCCATTGTGAAAAAAGGTTCTTTATAGTATAAAATGGTTCTTCACACTAAGGACATAATGACATAATAGTGACTTTATTTATACTTTATTCTGCAAGATCTCAATCCAGAAAAGGTTAATATAATTCATTAATCAAATAACCCATCAATTAGGGTGACAAACAAAAGTAAAGTTACAAATATGCTCTCATCTCTTCAGGGCTCGGCGAGGATCCCGTCCATTGGTGATTTTAACAGTGGGTTTTGATCCCTGTCCTCCACCTGCAACTGAAGAAGCACTGCCACTGTTCCAATGACTGCGGTTCAAATGACGTCCACCTGCACCAAAGGAAGGCTCTCGGGGGACAGGAGAAGGGGAAAACACAGCAGAGCCGTTTGCTGTGAGAGGTGAAGAGGATGGTCCATATTACAGCTTATTCTGGCCAAGAATACCCATTAAGACAATCTGATGACAAATTTACGCCTGAAAAGGTTGCACAGTAGTGCTTCTGAAGAGGCATTGAAATGCGTTTACACAGATTGTTTCATGCTGCTCAGAGGTGGTATAAGTTAGGGATAATGCACGGCTAGCTATGAATCTGCCTAGAAGAGGACATGTGTCTATATCCTAATGTATGGTGAGGAGGAGAGTTTGAGTGGCTAAAGACTATTCAAGGGCCACAGCTGGAGAACGGCAGAAAATAGTTGAGTCTCAGGCTCAGAATACCTTAAAAATAAAAAAGATCAAACATGACTGGCTTCTATGGTCAAATGTAACTAACTAAATTTGCTTTTTAGCAGCAAACACTCAAGATGTGTTTGGAGAACACGGGGATAAAAAGAACCCCATGTGTACAATAAAATATACTGCTGTATTTTTAATGTTGTGGGCATATATTTCTGCTGGAGGTCCTGGACATCTTGTTTAGATACAGTACATTGCATCACTGATTCTATAAAATACCAACAGATAAAAAAAATAAAATAAAAAATGACTGACTCTGTTAGAAATCTTATAATGGGCCATGTTTGGATCTTCCAACTGGACAATAACCCCCCCAAAAAAACCTTAGAAACAACACAAAAATGGGTCACTGGGCATTTTTAGAACCCCGCCCCAATCATGATCATTTGCAACTTTGTCAAACAACCATTCAACTTTCTAAAGATTCAACCTGTAGGTGCTGCAGGTGGCCCAGGAGTCTGTATAGCTTCTGTTTTTGCCTGTTAAGAGATAAAAGAGACACTCATTATGTGCTGATGCTGTTCATGCCCTCTGAGCAGTATTTTTGCACTCACATGGGTGTTGTTGATTTGGCTGATTTTAGCCAGCACCTCTGGGTTGGGCTCACTGAAATTTGGCACCTCTGAGAAAATCATACAGAACCTTCGATAGATGCCAGAAAGTGCTGGTTAGTGTCATTATCATTTAGGTGTCAAAAAACAAACTTAAGTTCAGGCAGCTGTGAAGACTTACTCTCCAATCTTCTGAAGGTCCCCTGTTCTTCCAATATACAGTGTAAGACAGCCTTTGAAGAGAGATGCATATCTGAAATCAAATATTTACACCAACAAGATAATAAAGAACAAATCAAAACCTCATATAAAAGACGCATATAATTATCAGGATTCATAATATCATCAATAATAAACAGTCACCCTCGATTGAGTCGGATGATGTCTCCTGTTTCTATCAGGCTGCCAACCTCGTCCCACACTGATATTGTAATACTTCCGGTTCTGTCAGCTACTTTACATGAACGCACTTCATGTCCATCCTTTGTCTTTGACACTCGACCTAAAACATTTTGTTAAAGAGACAAGAATAAAACACGCTTGAAATGTAGATCAGTTGACTCGGGGAATTAGATCGAACTTCAGTGAATCGGTTCTTTCAGTTCAAGATTCATTTAAAGAAAAAAAGAAAGATTCAGTGATTACTTTGGACGTAATTAAGTCACCCCACGCAACGTTTTCAACTAATAAGCAATTCTGCCTTTACATGGCCTACTAGAAACATTTACATAAAAAATAAAAAAAAATCTCTGAAATAGCTCACACATTCACATTGAAAAATATCAGCAAGTATTGAACAAAATGAAGTGAGCAATATTCTCTCTGTCAGTGAGTTGATTCAATCCAATCGTGAACGATTTGTTTAGAACGGGACGGGTCTGTGAACCAGTTCAGCCGATTCACACAGAAAAGATCCAACTAAAAAACGCTTAGTTCACGGATTCGCTACTCCTGGTTTATCTCTTTTTTTTTTTTTTTTTGGTTTCAGCTACGAACAACACAGGCCTCAAGGTTTGTAAGATATTTATCTAATATTATTTGTCGTTATAAATGCGTTTGTGAACAACGCATTGCTGGCGTTTTTAAAAATGAGGATAGCAAGCAATCGTGTAGGCCGCGTTTGCTTGTTTCCCACGCAAGTTTGACTTACCAGTTTCCAGCACGATAAAAACCAAATTAATATTTTTTAATCCAGGTTTAAGGTCTTTAATCAGACACGCGTTTTCGTTTGACTCGTTTGCCATTCTAAAACACGAGAAAGAAAAGTCAGTTTAGTTCAGTTAACTGAGAGTGCCAGCCACCTCAGACCACCTTGTTTAATTGATTGTGCCAGGCATCTATATAGGCTACCTTTTCTCACGCGAAACCTCCCCTAAATTGAAATACAACTCACCCATATATTAAACAGGGAAACAGCCGAATATGTTCATTTTTTTGTAAGAGTGAAGGTGATTAAACATGTTCCTGCAAAATTTTATTCTATCGTTTATTGTGTTTTTACGTCTTTGTAAGGTAATAATCGTAGTTTGTTAAAACTAAATATCGTCACGAACAGGATTCGAACCTGTGCGGGGAAACCCCATTGGATTTCGAGTCCAACGCCTTAACCTCTCGGCCACCGTGACTGCCTGATTCATACATGTGAAAACAGCTCCATCTACTGATCAGTGTATTAAAATGTGATTTTAGTGAGCAAGTGAACGTCTTTTTTTATAATTTTTTTTTTTTAGGGTGGATGAATTAAATAAAGAAAATATAAAAGGTGAATCTCTTTGAGAGGTAAAACTCTAAAGTTAGTCGTACTCGTGTGCCTCTCGGCATCACTTCAATTCAAATAAACAAATAGAGGACAAAATAAAGTATTTGGAAAACATGAAGCATTTTATTCGATGGAATAGATAAACAAAGTATTGCGAAATATACTTCAGTTATAAAGTTGGGTCTCGTATAAGCTTTTACATCGCTTGTTTTGTTTTCTTCTGTTTTACTGGAGTCATCATAACGCCAGATGGCGCTAGTGCCTAAAGAGTTTTTCATGGAGGGCGTGCATTTGATTTAACCACTCTTCACGTTGAAACATGGTGCAAAGGATTACACAAGCCTGACATTGACATAAAAATAGTTAATATGTATGTTCTGAAACAGATATCTTAAATGCACTGACAAGGACGTTAATAATCAACAAATTACTATGAAAATGCAGGTAAGAAGCATTTGTCACTACTGATGTGTTTGTAACTCCACCCACTAATTACACATGTCTTGTTCAAATTAGACGCTTATATATTGATGTACTTAGAATTGGCTGGACTGGACATGTAATGTTTGAAAACATATTGATCAAAGTAGGTTAGAGCCTATTTCTGTCAGATAAAAAGGGATTGCTTTAAAAAAGGGCTTTGAAAAGGATACTAAAGATTCCAAGGAACAAGACAGACACAAAAAGCCATGGTCCAACATCTTTATTTATTTGCATTAAAAGAATATTTTGAACAGAGCGTGCTAACTTGGTAAACAGGTGTCACAGAAACATTATGAGGTCTGCTGTAACTGAGCCTTCTCTTTGGCATGAATCATAATGTTTTTAAAATATGATAACCAAGACAACATATAGCTCTCATATATATTATGAAGACACTGACGCAATTAACTTTTTAAAAGATATGCAGATAAAGATTAGGGATTACAAGCATCAGCAAAATGTAGTTAAAATTTTAAAGACTCAAAAGAAGTAAAACCTCATCCCTTTTCACATCTGAAAGACATCCACCTAAAGCAAAGATACACAATTAAGTTTTTGTTCAGCACTTGAATACTGAAATTAAAAATATGCTCTCCTTACTTGCAGAAAGCAACAAAATTTCTATTAAAACACAAAAATACATTTGACATACATATGATACTTGTATGTTTTATATTATAATAAAGACCAAACTTTCAGGAAAAAGCACTTTCATTGCTGAAATATTTGTCAGTGCTGTCCCTCAACAGCACCATTTTATTTCTGGGTTTGCATGATAGTGACAAATTTAGCCAAAGTATGCACAAATATCAGTAAATTGTATTTATTCTGAAAGGATGAGGGTATCTGCCCTTGATAGTCAGTTCTCACATTTCGAAACTTCAGTTCAACACTCCAAACAGACTTTCACTTTTTTGTACTTTTTCAGACCTCCACACTTCTCTGGCTTATTTACATCCAACTGGGCTGATCGTCTCCTTCATCACTTTCAGAAATATGCCTGTAATCTAAACTGGCCTCACAGTGCCTGTTTCTCAGCCAGCATCATGCCAACGGGAGCTTGAGAAATGGTCTCTGAGAAGAGCCGTATATCAAAAGAAGGAATGCTATCTGACTATGGTCCGAGACATGTGAAGCTCAGGAAAGACCAGGATCCCCCATGTAAACTGCATTCCAGGTTCAAAACGAATGTATGTGAGCATGGTGTGTTCACGGGAAAGAAAAAAGGTAATCTAAATGTTTATTAGTCACTATAAAGCAAAATTCTAGAATTCAGAAATTATATTTTTAGTTTAGTTTAGGACGATACACTTCCCAACTAGTTTTCTCACATCTTTTGGTCTCTGTATTAATGAGTTCACAGTATACATAGCGTGACTTGATTAAAACCAAAATGTAAAATTGAGTACATTATGCATTTCTGATAAACACAGACATAGTACATGGCAGTATATATGTGCTGCTTAATCTCAAAAACAAAACCGAATTGGACCGAGATTGGAAATCTAAGTTGCGTGAACTCAATATCACTTTCAGCTGTGCGCAAGCTGTTCCAGAAGAGATGCATTGGATGAAAACCAGGCTACTGTTAAAAAAGTGTCCATGGGATAGATGGAGTGCACTTGGCGACCGTTGACTCCTTTGGCTGTAAGCGATTTGTTTTTCTTTGCCAACCTTCTCAGCTGACAGGTAGGCACCACCAGAGGAAGATAGAGTGTGCAGTAATACCAGCTGGAATGGTTTCTCACAAGCGGAAGGTTTGTAACAGACTGTTGGATTTGATGAACTGATAAGACTGCTTTCACATTCATTTCTGCTAAAAGACTGGGGACTAACAACAGCGATATGGGATTTTTAAAGGAAATGTCATATAGTTCATGAATTTTGCCTTTGAATAGACTGTATTGTAAGTCTGTATTCTTTAAGGACAGGGCAGATGTCTGGTTTCATGGCGGGAATGGCTGGCACTGATAAGGGAGAGAGTGTTTTCTCAGTTTAGAGGGTGTCCTGGGGCTGGAATGGAGGGTCAGGACATTAGGATGCTTGTCCTACAGCAACACCCTCTGCTTGGCCTGCAGCTGCAGCTTCTGCTAGAGGGCTGTCTTCACTTTCTTTTCCTTTTTCCTCCTCTCCTTCCTCTTCCTCTTCATCCTCTCCCTGTAAAGCATTGTGGGACACTTGTATCTGGGAGGTGTCCTGGGGCAGGGTCGCAGAAAGAGCATACTCCTCGCTTACATCTTCTGTGATGGACAGCTCAACCTCAGCTGTGCCATTCAGGATGTTAGGCACCACCTCTTTCTCCATTGCTTCCACAGCTGCCTTTACTTCCTCCTGCGCTGGTGCAAGTTGGGAGTGGACCTCTCTGAAGGACAGATCTTCAGTTGGGCTCTCAATCGGGGCCAGTTCGATGGAGGCAACGGCGCTCTCAGATTGAGCTGAGGCCTCAGCCTCTGGGTCGATGTCCCCACTGCGGTTCTTCTTGATGTTAAAGGTGAGAGGAGAGACCTTGAAAGAGGAGCTCTTGGCACTAGGGTTCTTCTGGTGGTTCGGTGTCAGGCTCTTCTTGATTTTCTCACGCTTCTCTGGGGACACAATCTTGGTGCTGATCTTGTTCATCTTCTTCTCAATATTCTGCCTGGAGAAAGCTTTCTTCAGGCTGTCCACTTTCTTCAGGCTGGAGCGCTTGATCTTCTCAGCTCGAGATTTTTCAACTCTGCTTTCACTCTCGAGGTCTAAAACGGCCAAAATTTCATCTTCATCCTCTTCTGGTCCCTGTTCCTCATCTGAGGAGAGGGCGATGGTCTGAAGGCCCTCCTCTTGAGAACGGTTGGCATCGATGGCCGGGGTCTCCTCCTCCAGTTCAGGTAATGGTGCAGGTTCCTTCACAAAGACACTTGAAGGGATTTCATTTTCCTCCTGCACAAGAAAAAATGAAAAAGATCCAATAAATTTTTCAGTTCACATACAGCATTTTTTTGACACCACATACGATTGCCTATAATACACAGTTCTGCCAAAACTGCTGCTCAGAATTCATAAATTTTATTCTTGTAATAAGCAATGGTTTCAGTGGTAAAAGTCAGTGCTGAAATTGCTGCCTACAAGATTTGTATTTGGTTGTCTAGACAACTGGAGTGTAAGAATGCCGATGAGAGCAGTCATGTGTTTGTGGGAGAGATCTTTAATAGTTTCTACATAACATCATACTAATGCATTTCAGAAGGTCTTAAAATTAGCTTTAGGGTGAGGTCCGTAGCTTAGTAGCAAGTTACATTGAATCTAATGAAGTACCTAAAACGAACATGAAAAAAGAAAAGTCACTGTCTCTGGTACTCTGAAATTTCTTTAATAGCCAGTATCCTGTTCAAATTAAAATCCCTGAGAAAATAATAATAAAAAAAAACTATACAGGACACCTTCAGCCAGAGATTTACTGTATCTATGGCTTTGCAGAGGTCAGTATGAAGTTAGCTGTCAAAGAAATGTCACCACATCCTGAACCTTTTTTAATAGGTTCTGGAATTTGTCTTTTAAAAGATTATACAGTGTTGCAAACACCATCAAGGTCATTCTACACAGCTTGTAATATGAATTGCTATATGCAATGTGTAGATGCATGCTTTTTTAAGTGACACAAGGGGACAAGAACATCTGCTGTGAAAAACATTGTGTACCGACCCTCTTTTCCCTTCTGGAGACAATCATAAAGGCTGAAGAATAGTGAGACGATAGGAAGGAAGGCCAGGCATGACCCTACACAACTCCTATCAGAGTTTCCACTGAGTTTTGGAGGACAGCCAGGACAGAAAGAGAGGGAGAGCAGGCAACTGGAAAAAGAGGGAAAGCAGTAAGCAGGGAAGTCTGGTGTAGGGCTTTGAAAGGGAGTAGGATGAGGTTCAGGAAGCATTTGGGGTGGAGTACAGCAATCGGGACACCTGGACAGAAGCCCTGTTTGCCCCCCACCCATCAGAAAGTTCCACGGCATCTCAGAAATGCGCAGGAGAGCCTAAGAGCCTCTCTCTTAGCGATAAGACTCTAAATTCTGATACAGATGAGGTCATGTCATGTAGGAAACCTCCCAGTTAATCACTTGTAACTGTACTGATTTCATACGTTCTGTGAGTACACATAGACATGTTTGAATGCCCCCTTATTTGGGCATATATGTTCTCTTAGGGGTCAGTTATGAAGTACACATTATAGATTTTATTCTGTAAACTACACTGTTGCTTATTTCTCGGTAGAAATGACATCATGGACTTTTAAAGTGACATTCTTTTAAATGCTCAGTTATGATTCTCATTTGCTCCATCAAGTTCTATTCTATTCTTTCAATCAGCCGCTGAAGAACTGAGATATAATAGGCAACGAAGGATATATCTAAGCTGTCTTCAAAAAGCAAACAGATGAAGGCACTTTAGAAGAATGTTATGCAAACATTAAATTTGAACATGCCTCGATGCTGCTTATTTAGGTATATTGCTTGCAAAATGGCCTTAATGTTCACATCTGCTCTTCTAACATGATAGAAAGGTTGCGTTCCCCTCTGAACCCCCTGTTGTAAGTCTGGCCTCTGAAGCTCTCTGTGTGCGAGGGAATGCGGGTTTGGCCTGTCAAAGCGGAGGAATAGGTTTGACCTAACAGAAGAGAACTTAAAAAATGGATACATGATGACTGACGGTAATCCCTGTGGATATATGCAACACGCTAAATCAGGGGAGAAATATCGCTTTTGGGATTTAGCAGATCTGTCCACCCACGAAAGAGCTTTACTTTGGACAGCAAATATGGATCAAAGGTATTGGTATGATATTGCTGGCACAGTTTGAGAATGAATCTGGCCAACTCCCTGCAAACTTTAACACAGAATTTCCACGTTCCATCAGTCTCTGATCCGTGTTACCAATTAGTTAACTTGGATGCTTGGACTGTAGAAAACGATGTGACATAACATTGGCCGTAATTGTATATTTGCATTTAAGGATCGTGAAAGCAAAGTGTTGTCCGTCGGTTTGTTTTGTTTCCTTTCAGCTGCTTTGTTGTGATGGGATTGTTAGAGGTGGTTTTTGGCAAGGCACAGTTTTTCATGAACCTCCTGATTATCACAAAGAACAACTATGCAAAGTCTTGTATAACAGTGATATTGTCTGTGATATTTGGCACAGCAAATGTGCTTTTAAGCTCCAAAAGATTATGAATTAGACAATAATGAATGCAATTCATTTATAGCACCAAGTTAAAATTGTAACCATAGCAAGAACAAATAAACACAAGTTATTCTCCCTCAGGGTCATATTTAGAAATACTAGTAATACTGTGTAATTTTTAAACCTATTACAAAATTGCCTAGTCACATTTCACCACAAAATAAAAAGAGTGTTTTAGAACCATTAAAATAGTTGCACTGTCACATTGTTTCTTTAAAAAGAATTAAAATAGAATCATTCTTTTCAATTTACATATATTAATTAATAATTTAGATAAAAAGTTTTCACCAGATTACAGTAAATAAAATACAGTAAGAATAATGAATGAAATAACGAAATTGTTTCAAATTAAAGTAATGATAGTTATTATCGAACGTTGTGGTGAAATACGAATTTTGTGAGATTCATGAGATAACCCTAAAAATTTTTAGTCAATCTCTTTTTTTAGTGTTTATGTATTTATTTAGCAAAGCTTTAGAAATAGGTTTTATGGTACAATTTATTCAACTCAGAGGAGTCAGTGCTATGTTCAGAGTTGCTGCCTTTTTTGATGCCTCTGATATTGCCCTTTGTTTGCATTTGTTTATATTTGCATGTTTTCAAGTACTATCCTCAAGTCTCTAGGTGACAATCCGTAGCTCAAACTGCCAATTTGAAAAGAGTTAAAAGGTGCTGAGCCACTGGACTAGCCTGTGTGACCAGAAGAGTGTCTATCAACAGTCATTAAATCACTTTTTAGTCATAACTGTAGATAGTAAAATAATGGCAGTAACTCACAAATCCCCAGCATGTAGGAAATTCTATAAGAAAGAGAGTGGAGTGTTGACATTTTGATATGTGTCTGACAGCAGCTTGCGTAACTGCACTGTTTAAAGTGAACAGTTTCTCTTGACTTAACCTGGTTAACCAGGTTCAGGCTTGTCCCTGGAACCTTTACATGACTTAAGATGAACAGCTTTGATTATGGCATAAACACAAAGTAACATACACCCCTCAAATTAAGCATTTAATACAGCAGCTACAAAAAAGTTAAAGAAGTCTTCCTTTCAGCCTCCAGAGACACAAGTTCCTGGTGTTTTCTCAGTGGGGAACCAAACAGTTCATTCCATGCATTCTGCCTTTTAGGTATGTGATCTGGAAATGACTCATAAATGACCTCCTCTGCATTGTGTTCATATTCTGGTTGTATTCAAATTTTTTGGACTCTCTTAAAAAATGTTTTTGTCACTACAGAGCACGATTACCTCATGTTGAGCAGCCTGTCAAATGATACTCTAGTTTTGATTCATTTGCGTACTAAACCGGTCCCTCTTGCCTCAGGCAATGTAGCACTTATGATAGCCGAGTTGATGTATGCTTTCTCATATATGCAGGAGAATATAAGGAGCTTTCGCAAGGAGTAAATACAGTTTCTGTTAGAGTTTATGGTTATTAAAGGAATCCATTTTCAGAGAATGTTTTAGTAAACAGTATGAGTTTGAGTCATTGCATACAATGCATGCTTTGTGCCTGCACT
>SCHK01331933.1:0-12969 GCA_004124795.1 Poropuntius huangchuchieni
ACATGCATGTATATATTGAAGAAAAATGTTATGTTTATATAGTAGACATATTTATATATATATATGATATAAATTATATGAATATATGCACGTAAGTATTTTAAAAATATTTGCTGTATGTGTGTGTATTTATANTTTATGTTTATATAGTAGACATATTTATATATATATATATGATATAAATTATATGAATATATGCATGCAAGTATTTTAAAAATATTTGCTGTATGTGTGTGTATTTATAGATACATAATAAATATACACAATGCACACACATGAACTTTTAATTTGGATGCGATTAATCGCTTGACAGCACTAATTTATATTCATATAATTAATATTATATATAAATATATTTAATATACAAAATAAAAAATGTTCTTAAATACAGTATATACATGTGTGTGTGTATTTATATATACACATTATAAACATATATAGTCCACACATATATTAAGTGAACAAAACTTTTATTTTGCATGCGATTAATTGCATGCGCCACAAGATTTACTAACTTTTGCGCTCGTCAAATTACTGGTATTTGCGACATTATTTAACACCCCAAAAAAGCATGTCTTAAATTATTTTACACTTGAAATGGCCGCTTTTGTTGTTGCTAGGAGGAGGCACCGCAAAGAACAGAGAGTGCGTGGTAGAAGGGAGAGAAATTTTTGCACATTATTAGATTTTTAACATATCCTTACGCTAATTTACGTCACGCTTGGTATATTGCGTTGGTCATTACGGAAATTAGTTGTTGCATCTGTGTTCTTTAAGTTGTGCGTTGTCAGTAAATCACCCACAGATATTTCCACGTCTACAATGTTTTGGAATTGCGCTCTCACGCTAACTAGCCCTGTTTAGTAAATGGGGCCCTAAGTTTCATACACCACAATGTCCACCCTTTGAAGAATGTTACCGGATGTTTGTGTCAAGCTGCTGAACAACCAGCTTCAGTTCCTCCTGCAGTCTCTCAGACTCGTGCTGGGAAGACAGCAGCTGTTCTTCTAGCCTGTGGCAGCTCTTCTGACTGCTTCTCTGCTGCAGGACACATTGGTAGTTCATTTTCAAGAGCTCCATTGGCACATAATTTCAGCAGAAATCAAGATTCAGTTTCACCCCACAAACCTCTTCTCTAGCTGTGTTAAGTTCACTCTCCAGCACCTGCAACCGCGTCTCCAGCTCTTGTGTGCGGTGAGACATCTCTGAGTTGTTGCGTGCCAGAGTTGCCTCCTTTACCCGCAACGAGCGCACCTGCTGCTGGAGTTCCTCATCTTTCTGCTCAAGTAATTTCCTGACAGGAAATACAAAAGGTCATCTTAAAATCCACTACAAGCATACTGGCTTCTGACTCATGGTAATATAGTTTGTTTGTTATTTCTATGACAAAAAATATTTGTTGACAACCTTTTTGGTAACACTTTAGTTGCTTCTAATCTCACGATTAACTAGTTAATTCTAGCATGCCTATTATTAACATATTGGCTGTATAAAGTATAAACCTCAAAGAGTTTTGATGTTTGGGCTTGCCAGTTTAAATCCACCATCAGAGCTTTGCTTTTAAAAAACAAGATTGAAGTGTAATACAAAACATCAATATAATTTTTGGGATTTAATTGATTTAAGTTATTGAATATTAGGAATTTCACTGTTTTAGCTTTAGAGAAGCTTTTGACTTTTACCAGTTTTGATCATTTAGAGAGAGTGTTCATTTATATAACAATTTAACAAAACAGTAAACTAGGTAAGGTCTAATAAACTGATATAAAATGATTATATCTCTATATTTCTAATATTACAAGAACTGCATCTATTTTGTGTGTATTAGTCTAACCACTATGCAGTCTGACTATAATATGACCAATTTTTCATTGACTAAAACGCCTAGACTTTTTCCAGACTCAACTAAAACTTGACTAAGCAAAAAAACAGGATAAGCTGACTACATATGATTACTGAAAATGACATTTGACACAGGACTAAGACTAAATTTAAAAAACACCTGCCAAAATGAACACTACTTGTGACGCAGTGACCTGTCTGACCTCTGTAGTTGCTCCTCTTGCAGTCGGGCTCGGAGGGCTGACAGGTTATCAGACATGTCTCTGGTGTCTCTCTCCAGTTTACTGGTCTCTCCTGCTCTGGCCTCCTCCAGACGCAGCTGGTGCATCGTGTTCTTCAGTTGCTGCTGCAGTTCTACAACCTGCAAAGATGTTCAAATTAACATGTTCTTCATAACTGCTATATTGCTGAAGAATTTCAATCTGCTGTAATCACACACCTTCTTGTCAGCTGCAATCACACGCGCTCTCTCTGAATTAAGCTCCTCCATCAAGCTGCTGTTAGTCTGTCGTTTCTGAGTGCTTCTAGCCAGCTCCAGCTCCAGATCTCTGACCTTCTGCTGGAGTCTCTCCAGCTCTGCCACCTGTCCTGCTGTGCTCCCCTCAAGCTGAGCTACTTTAGCCTGGGCCTGCTTCAGCTCTGCACACAGCTATCAGGAGCAGAAACATAAGGTTTCTGAGCATTAAAATCAACAGAACAACGTTCATACATTTTAAGTGTAACTTTAGTGTCTAAATACTTTTTTGGGACGTTTTTTTTTTTTTTTTGTACCTTGATCTTCTCCTGGTCTAGCAGTGCATTGTGTCTCTTAAGGTCTAGATTTTTCTCTCTCTCATAGCGTAGCTCTCGCTCTGCAGAAGTGAAAAGATGCTGGGTTCTCTGAAGGTCCTGTCTCAGCTGTTTGTTCTCCTCTCCCTTCTGCTGTAGGAGTGAGTCTTGAGCCTGCGGACAACCACATTATGGTCACGTTATGCATGGCAAAAAGGTAGAACATTAAAAAAAACAATAGTGTTATAATTAAATTATGCAGGTTCTAAGAAAGTTGTGTGCATGAATAAAAGTAAAAATGAATGTGGTATGTATGTTTTGAGGTAGTATGAGTGGCTGGAGAGTAGAGCTGACCTTAGCCCGGGCCTGAGCTTCACTGATCTGGGCCTGCAGGGCCAGCTGGTGTTGGCCGGCCAGCTGTCTCTCCTCCTCCAGGGTGGAGTGTAGCTTACTCATCTCTGACTTCACACAGGCCAGCTTGAGGAGCAGTACATAAAAAAGAGAAAAAAGTTTGGGGGTTAGCAATTCAATTTTATTTCTTTCTAAGTTGACTTTTAAAGTTAAAGTTTGAAAAATTCATGAAATGTAAAATTTGTTCTTATAGTTATTATTTTGGAATAAATGTAGACAAAACTAATTTGATTAGATTTATACTTGGTCTTAATAAATAGAACAATTAATTGTAAATGTAAAAATAGGAATATAATTTTATTTTGATAATTTTCTTTAATGGTGTAGTATTGTTTAAGTTTTAAAAAAAAATGGAAACATTAGGTTGGTACATGAATTTAATTTTAAAAAAATTAAAAATTAAATAATGAAAAATAATAATAATANAAAAAAAAAATGGAAACATTAGGTTGGTACATGGGTACATAAAAAAATTAAAAATTAAATAATGAAAAATAATAATA
Source organism: Poropuntius huangchuchieni (assembly GCA_004124795.1). Lineage (NCBI taxonomy): Eukaryota > Metazoa > Chordata > Actinopteri > Cypriniformes > Cyprinidae > Poropuntius > Poropuntius huangchuchieni. The sequence continues at coordinate 3,525 of SCHK01331933.1, forward strand.
ATATAATTTTAAAACACATATCACAGAAGAATGAGAACCAGAACAAGGACACATTAAGTTTATAATGAATAAGAAATATTAATAAATATTAATAAGAAATATTTCTTGAGCACCAAATCAGCATATTAGGATGCTTAGGATGCGTCATGTGACACTGAAGACTGGAGTAATGGCTGTTGAAAATTTGCCATCACAGGAATAAAATCAAATCAAATTAAAATGAAAAAGTCATCTTAAGCTGTAATAATAATTAGTACAATATCACTTTTTAACTGTATTTTTTAATTAAATTAATGCAGCCTTGGGGAGCATAAGATACTTCTTTTAAAACATCTTACCAACTACAAGCTTTTGAACAGTAAAGTACAAAAAAACATTCAGGAAGCAACAGCCACAATGATGGCTGTTCAGACATAATGATAGTTCACCAGCCTACAAATCCCCTAAAAATAAACAGGGCTAAACATTCATTGTTGAAGAAACACCTTATAAAATAGCCTTACCTGACAATGCCCATCATCCTCTGCAGTAGGGTTGTGGTTGGCCGCGTGCTCCTGTGATGCTTTGGGCATCTGCTCTTTAGCATACTGAAGCTGCTGTTTGACATGCAGGAGCTCCAGACCGAGTCTCTCCCTCTCTCCGTCAGTCTGAAGCCTCTCATGGGCTTTCTCGCTGAGCTCCTTCTGTAGCTGCATCACATGCCTGCGTTTCTCCATCAGCTCATCCCTAACACAGAGGCACAAAACATCTTACAACATTCTTTCTACAGAGACCTGGAGCTTATATTGAAGATGGGATAATGACACTGCCATACAGAGACAAAAAAAGAGGGAAATAGTGATGTATCTGTGACAGGGTGTCTTACCTTAGAGTGTTGTGTTCCTTCTCCAGTCGAGTCAATTCTGTTCTCAGCTTGTCCACCATAGAGTTAAGCTCTGCCACCTGTCCCCTGCTGTCTCTCAGGTCCTCTTCGGCCCGGCTGTTCTCTGTCTGAAGGGTCAGGTTGTCCTGGAGTCGTGTCTGAGCACGCTCCAACTGGGCCACCTGCAGAGTACAAACACAGCCTCATTGAGTATTTACAAGTTACAGGAATTATACCTGAGCATCCTAACAACAAATGGATTGCATTCTTTGCAATATAACCCTATCATTTAGTGACCTTACCTTTTCTTCCAAAATTCCCTTTTCTCCTTTAATCTGTGTGAGGTTCTTGTTAAGTGTCTTTCCTTGTCGACATTCCACCTCTAGTCTCTGGACCTCCACACGTAATTTCTTCAGCTCCTCATGATCTCTTTGCATGACCTGTCCACAAAACAACCATGTGGCATTTATGGTTTCAGATCACTTTATTATGACTCGTCTGAACAAATGCATAGTGCTATATGAATAATGAACAACTTTCCAGGACTTTCCAGGACAATGACATTACCTCTTTTTCCGTTTTAAGAGCAGCCTTGGCTACAGATACATCCACCTCAAGCTGTTTCCTCCAACCTTTTTCTTCAGCAAGACGTCCCTCAAGGAACTTAAGTCTTTCTTGAATGCTCTCGCTAAGCTTTAGATATATATAAAAGATAATGAAAATATCATTTTTCCTACCACACAATTATAGGGTACAGGTCAGGGATTTTTTCATTGTATCTTAACCTTTACCTCAGAGTCTGTCCCACGAATCTGATCTTCATCTTTCTTCTCAGGTTTTTTACTATTTCTCTTACTCAGTTCTTCCTCAATACTTTTAATCTAGAACCAAAATCAGTCAGTCTCTACATTCAGGTGTTTACTTATCAAATTTATCCCAATGTGGATGGATAAAAACGCACCTTTCTCTGTAACCCCTCTATCTCACACTCATGTCGTTCCCGCTCCTCTTTCGCTGCGTTCTGCGCCTCCCCCAGCAGCGCCTCCAGCTCCTCATTCCTCTCCACCAGCTCCTCATGCTCACGCTGCTGCTTCTGCAACCTCCTCTCCAGCTCTCGCAGACGGCTGTCCTTATCTTCAGACTCTCTCCGACACCTGCCATCACACAACTGCCATATCAGCATCTTTAAAGAGTTTAAGCAATGGCACATACAACCTGTAGTACTATAAAAGAAGACGAAACTTCACCTTTTGTGGAGTATCTCATCCTCTACATCCAGTGACGGATCAGGATTGACATTATTCCCAACACTCTGACAAAAAAAGCATCCGTAAGTGCTCTCAAGGAAACTATTGAAATATTAAATTACTTGTGTCACACAATATATGCAAAATAGTGCTTTTAAGAGAAGACTGTAAGAGTCTGAATATCTACCTGTGTAGAGTGTATTTTATTGTGTTCTAAGGTTACGCTGATCCCTTGATCCGAGTGCAGCTTTGATTGTTCAACCTGTGGCACACCCAACATGTTGGAAATAAGACTACTTAGAAATAAAAAATGCTTTGCTAACTTGCAGCTGGTTACTTACAGCCTAACCCTAAAGCTACAATTTTGAAAACAATTATTCTTGCCAGTTTAAGAAGAGTCCTCCTCTCTGTGTCCAGGGAGCGGACCCTATCCCTCAGCACACGAATCTCACCATCCAGTCTTTCGTTGCGTTCCTTGGCTTTCTGCAGCTCCACCATATCTGTCAAACATTGGGATTACAACCAGTACATGTCATTTGAAATGTTTTTTTGGGTCGTTGTCTTTATGTACGGCACCGTAATTTTTTAGAAATAAACTTGAATATAGTCGTAAACAATGAGCAAATGTGAGACATTTTTTAAAAAGACACGTGATCTCTTGCTGCAGTGTCAGACACAATCTCACCACACTGTTTAAGCTTGTCCACTTCCTGTTTCAGCTGCTCCACTTCCTCCCCAGTTTTCTGCAGGTCAGGTACTGAAATGAAATTATGCGCTAAGACAAAACAGCAAAAAAATGTTTTCTAAAGATGACTTGAGTGATGCTTAGTCATGTCAATGTGAATGGGGTGTTCTGTATGGCTTTTCAGGGGAAAATAATAGTCTAGTTGCTTAAAAAACAATATTACTAAGGATGCACAATATATTAGAAACAGCTTTTTTTGTATAGGCATCAATTAATATTCAAAATTTAATTGTTTACATTCATTACTTCTATTTTTACATTTAGATTACGTTAACGATACTGTAGTCTAACGCTCATTTAAAAGTTATTTTAAAAATAACTACTCTGTTAAATGTAATCTTTAACATATTATAATGTAGTGATGCATACATTCACATGTAGCAACTAAAAAAAATGCTGGCAAATTTTTAGGTTTTTAGGGGTTTTATCCTTTTATTTACACTACCGTTAAAACATTTGGGGTCAGTAAGATTTTTCTGAAAGAAATTAGCTCTTTTATTTAGCAAGGACATGTTACATTGAGCAAAAGTGAGAGTAAACACATGTGTAATGTTACAAAATATTTCCATTTCAAATAAATGCTTAATTTTCTATTCATCAAAGAATCCTAAACTTAAAAAAAAAAAAAAAAAAGTAGTTTCCACAAAAACACTGCTTTTGGCATTGATAATAATAATAAGAGCACCAAATCAGCCTATTAAAATGATTACTTACCACAGAAGTTTTGGACCTTACGAGCGAGATCTAGTTCATCCGTCAGGTGGCGAATCTCTTTATGTGCCATAGCAAGACGACTTGAAGCCTCTTCCAGATCCCTCTCCAGCCTCTGGTGCTCTGTGCGTTCTCTATTGAGTTCTTCACTGTGGCCCTACAGAGGACAGAGCTTTCAGTCAGACATAAACCTGGTTTCACTGACTGGACAAGCAAGGAGCATGTCAGCATCCATGCATTTTTTTAACATGCATAAGCCGCAGAACACAGGTGAAGCTGAATGTGGATCATGTTCCAGTGTGAACAGAGTTTAATATGCACCTGCTCCCTTAAAACCATCAGAAACAACTGTATCAAGGGGACAACCAGCCTCTGATTAGTAACCACCCTGAATGAAAGGGCTCCATAGTGCTGTTAGGGTCCAGAGTGAAAATAAGAGGAGTTAATGTGATCATGCTAAGCTCAGCATGTGAGAGGATATCGTTATTCTCTGCTTTGTGTTCAACCAAGGCATGCATTATTTCATGAGGTGGCCATGGAGCTGCCCTAATCTGCTTAGGTGGATCATCCTGTCTAGGACAATATGGAAGGTTCCACCTCTCTTGATTTACATTTCTGTCATGCCTTTTTTATGACATGTATGGAAACCTACAGGAAGGTTCTGTGCTCTTAGTGTAGCCTTGCGCACACCAAAGAACTTCCTCCAAGGACTTTGAACTGATGATTCCTGTCCATTTAAGGGAGGAACAAAGAATCAGGAGAAATTATGATGCAGAACACATAAAGAGATGGACAATGAAAAACTTAAATATACATAAATGGGATATGACTTCAACACGCTGCTTTTGAAGGTGCATCCTGCTCATGTGACACATGAGATCTTCTCACCTTATTCATGTTTTCCTTTTGCTGCCTGAGTTCGTCTTCCAATGTGTGACGCATATGATCTAGCTCTTCCTGATTTCCATAAGAGGGGAGATATTAAAATGACCACAAAACAAATGAGCCACAATTGAGGCATTACTATTAAGAGAAGGCTCCATACTTTAACACATATATTTCTTATTCAATATTATCATATAAATATGTACATTTTAAGTATTCGTGTTATACATTTTTTCAGTACACTGATATTGCTATAGGCACATTTGGCTGATTCCACAGCTAGCATTTTCTGTATCCTAAATCAAATTTAGATATTATAACGGTCTACCTGTTGACCTATACCTTTATGAAAACTATTACTGATATAAAGTTGTATTTCTCGTAGTACCTGCAGATGCACCTCTCTGAGGTTGCCGGTGAGGGTCTGGGTGTCCAGTTTTCTTTCCGCAGCCTCCAGTCTCTCCAGGAGAGTGACTCTCTCCACCAGCAGATAGGCCACCTGCTCACTGGCACTGCTCTGACTGATCTCTGCTAGACCCTCCTGCTCCAGCATCTCCACCAACTCCTTACACTGGGAGTCTGACACATATAAACAGATTAAAGACCACTTACTGGACTATAAGGACATTGTGCAGAATGCTAGGGCTATGCTCTTGATGGAATACTGGTGTACTACATATTGCATAGAGTCCAGTATGCACTAAATACCACAAACTATTTTTAGAAATAGAATTATTTTGCGTTTTTTGCCTATAATAATTGTATTGAGAAAAAGTTTAATTGGAAAAAGTCAAATAAAAAAACTTTAAATATACAATGAAAAAAACAAACAAACAAAACTTCAATGAAAATTAGTAATACGGCTAATAACTGAAATAAATTAAGTTTAAAGGCCTGTTCACACCAAAGATGATAGCTATTACAATAATTATAATAATTGTTCTATAATGATAATGAGACAAAGGAACAATGTTTTTTTCAAGCTGATGAACAACAACAACAAAAAAAAAAATCACAACCAATCAGGTTACACATTTAAAGCAACAAACAACATTACTGCAGTGTGTAAAATAATCAGAATATTATTGTTTGTTTGTGTACTCACTAATATGCTGTAGTTATTGTTATACTTATTTTTATATATTTGAAGTTGAAGTACTAATAAAAACTAAAACTGAAAAAAAAAAAAAAAAAACAAAAAAAAAAAAAAAAAAGAAATACGAAAACTAAAAAAAAAAGGAAAAAAAAGAAAATATAAATGGGAAGAAATTAATAAAAATGACAAAACTTAAAATTATTGAAACAAACTAAAGTTAAAAGAAAAATATAAAAATAAAAGCAAATTCAAAATATGAATAAATACTTTTAACATATTAATGAATAAATATAAATACTAATATTATGTAAATAATATTAAAATTATACTGGTAAAACATCTTAGCACTTGGATGTCAGATCAAATGAGAGAAGAAATTTGTGACTGACATTCCAGATCCAGCCAAGCACATTGCATTGTGGGATACATTAGTAGTATTCTACACAGCACTCTCTATAACATACTGTACATTGGACAAATGAAGTAGCTGATCTATGAGTTCTCCGCATACAGAACATTTACATACTGTGTACACTGCTGTATGCATACTTATATTTACTACACAAGTATGCATAATGCAGAAATAGAACGAGTAGCATGCAACCAAACTTAGATCGCAATCTATTTTATTTATAAGTATGTTAAAACCAACCCGAGTTCAAACTCACCCTGTTGGTGTTTCATTAGGGCGAGCTCAGCACGGAGCTGTTCGTTGTCACGTTCGTACTCCGCTGTAAGAGATTCCCGCTCCTCCAGCATGTTTCGAATATGCTCCACGTAATTTTCCACCTTAAAAAAAAAAACACATCAAACAACCCCACCGCACAGCAAAAGCATTAGCTACAGAAGCAGTATGTTTTGGTCAGGAAACAGTGCGGTCATGTTACAGCGTTGATGAGGGAGACCATCATTAGCTATTCTTTAGGGTGGGAGGATGCCCGGCCTGCCATCTGCTGGCTCACCTCTCTCATCTCGCTGGCCTGCTGTGTGCGTAAAGTCTGCAGATCTTCAGTGGCAGCGGTCAGGCTGCCCTCGCTGCGCTGGAGCAAACACCACAGGTGCAGCTCACGCTCCTCTGCTGGAGCCTCAAGGGACACACCGTCCCTCTGCAAGCGGAGGGTGAGCTCGTCCAGCTCCTTTTCCTTAGGAGGAAACAAAACAATGAGCCTTTTTTTTCTTGATGAGGCCTGGGTTACCTGACACCGTCTTCAACACTCTGTCACCCTGTCAACAGCACATCTAATAGCTTGGTGTTAAGTACATCTCAAAAGGTGCCTAATATCTCACTGTAATGTCTCATTAAACAGTGTTTCTTAAATGGGGGGTTGGGACCTACTGGGACTTCTATGTTTTAGAATGATTCTAAATTAATTACATTTTCTTCAATTTTGTATTCTGCATATAGATCAGCGGTTCTCAACCACTGTAAACCTCAGCACACTTCCAAGGGGGCCTCAAGATGCTTAAGATGCTTTAGAATAAGACAAAACAAGATTTTAAATAAAGCTATAACAACTATAAATCAAGACGAAAATTGACATTGTATTTTTAATTTCAGTTATTTTCCTCAACAACTACAATTTTTCTTAAGAACCAGTGTTCCCACATCCTAGGAAAACCTGGATATATGTGGAAATTTTAAATGTGAGATTTCTAGACTGGGAAAAATATATATAAAAATAAAGGCATGGAAATATTTTTTTATTAACGTGCTAAGAAATAAAACCCTTATTCCATAATCTATGGAGGGCCAAAAACGATAATTAAATAATTGTTGAAATATATAAATAAATTGTTAAATACATAATGAAATAATTATATATATAAATAACGCTGAAATGCATAAATCAATATATAAATATTGATTGATTTATTCATTCATTCAATCCTGTATTTATTTATTCATGTATTTATTTATTCATTCATTCATTCATTCAATCATTTATTTATTTCCTCCACATTTGATTTTCAAGGTTAAGGTTGTCGGCACGTCACTCAACAATAGTGGGCGGCGTCACCTTTCAAACTCGATTTCTTTTGGTCTTTCTGGTTTAAGTGCCCTTTTCTTGTTTTTCGCATCACGAGCTATGGCTGAGCATGATATAAGATCAGTTGTTGACTTTTGCAGATGAAGTTGTCAGTCAAAATGCTGACAATGACAATTTAAACGTAAGTAGAAATGATGTGGGAGATGTTGGCTGAAATCAGTGCTGTCAATGACAGTGACGGTTTAAATTAATTTAATTATTTCATTATGTATTTAACCATTTATTTATATTTTAACATTTACTTAATTATTTAATTTTGAGTAAATTTGGCCCTCCATAATAATCACTGGAAAAATAGAAATAATAGAAATAGAAGAAACATTAATATAATTTGAATATAGTTATTTTGTACTGACAGTGTATTTAAAAACAAGCAGCTTTGTTGTTACAGAAGAAGTGCCAGAAATATCTAATCCTACATGGGTAGCCTTCGAATATTGTCAATGACAAATGGAGGCCTTGGAGCCAAAAAGGTTGAAACTTTGTGTAATATAATTTAAACAGAGATACAAGAAGACCTTTGGGGGTTACAAAAGATTGAGAATTACTGTCATGAAATGATTTCATTAGATGTATTAATAAAGTACATATTATTACACCTGCTGAAATTAAAAACAACTGCCCCAGTGTAGTTAAGAAACAATAAATGTCAACATAACTACCATTACAAACATATTGCATGAGCTTCACGCGTATGTCATATTTATAAATATAAAACGACACCATACCTCTCTTTTTTCCATGGCCGAGTACAGCTCAACTGGAGTCCGTGCATCACTTGCAAATTAGCCAAGAGTTTTTATGGGAACAAAGTTTAGATTGTGGTTTCCAGCATTTGCCTCCGCCCATGGCAGTCTCTGAACTAATCATCACTTTACTGTAAAAAAAAAAAAAAAAAAAAAAGAAAAGAAAAACATAAAACATACCTCAACCTCCTTAAGTTTGCATGCCTTTAAGCAATGACCTTTATATACTAACAACACTGCAACTATAACAAATGACCACACGTGATCTTCTGCATAATCCAAAATCCATTATTATCCGTCATTATATTATCTCACATATTCATAATTTATCTGCAGTCACGTGTGTATCTGACAAGAATAAGCTCAACAGGCTTTTATACTGCAATATAAAAAGTTTCCTAACCCTAGCACAGTCCAGTCCGCTAACTTTGGCTAGCGGGCTAGTTCGCAGGTATTATGCACGAGCTTCTTTTCATATCCTCCAGACGCCTGTTGAAAATAAAACAAATACGATTGGCGTTGTCCTTCAAACTCGATTTGAAACAGTTACTGATATCTGTCTGTTTACAAATCTTGATGCAACAGTAGAGTGTCGTATCTCCTGAGGCCTACCAAGTGTTTTGTTGCAGCTGCTCGCAGTAGCTTGTACCGAGCGCCTAGGCAACGGGTTAAACCATTACGAACAAACAGGGAGAGAAGGATGCGCTGAGAAGTTGAGGTTTCACCTTAGCCCAGCAGATGGCGGTGTTTGCTCTATTAATCAATAAGCAACCGAAAAGTAAAATGTAGATACAGCACTGAATGACTTAACTGTTTTTTTTAATATTGTTCTATTAAAATAAAGTAAGTCATACCATTTTATAACTTGTAACACAACAGTTATCCATAATATTCACATTCATAATTGGTCTTATCCATAATAATTCACATTCGATACGCTACCAGTCAAAAGTTCGGAAAAATCAAGATGCTGCATTTATCTGATTAAAAATAATAATACTAAAAAGAATATTGTGAAGTAATTTTACAATTGAAAACAATTTTCTCTATTTTAATATATTTTAAAATGAAATTTATTAATGAGATGGCAAAGCTGAATTTTCAG
>SCHK01331964.1:0-11698 GCA_004124795.1 Poropuntius huangchuchieni
AGCATTTATTTGAAATATAAATCTTTTGTAACATTCTAACCATCTTTACTGTCAATTCTGATCAATTTAATACATCCTTGATGACTAATAATTAGAATTTCTTTCCAGAAAATAGCATATATCCATATTAACACTACACACCTGCATCCTACAGAGCATATTTCATCAATAGTTAAGATCAATTTCAGTACAAATGTAGTACAGGAATTCGGACGTAGCCTAGAGCTATGTGCTCATTCACGCGAGTGTCTTTATGAATAACACTCGAGGGGGATGTCGGAGGTCTTATCAAGGGCAGAGTGACTGATGATGATAGCAGCAGCCCCTTATTACGTCAACTGACACTATAAAGACATAAAGCGCATTGAGCTATTATATGGAATAACTAAAGCAATAGTTCTGATCATTCCATCCTACGCTCGCTGCACGCAAGGAACAAGAAGAGAGAGAAAACAAATTTTCCCAACAAATCTTTAAGGCTAAATTTTCATATTCTCCATGAAGCTTGATGATCTTTTGCTCACCATGCTAGAATACTGATCCGTCTAAGTGGAATCATGCTGTTTGATTCGTTCATTTGTATGCCTGTCAAAGGGAACACTGGAAATATCTCATTTTCCTTTGAGCCAATACCTCATCCGTCAATGGGAACAAAAGGTCAGACACATTACAGTGGTCTGACTGAGTGTGTTCAAACCCAACCGCTGCTTGTCTGAGATGAACAATAACATCCCTCAAACAGTAAATATAATTCATTTCAGGGTCTAAATGGAAGCATGTCGCCACAGGGGGAAGAACAGAGCGCTGGAAAATTAAACGTTCTATGAAACACTCTAAAATACTTACAATTAGGCTTATTTCAATATTCAGCTAAAAATGCTCAATAACATCCACTAAAAACAACGTAGCAACTCCGTTTGGTGTGCTAGGTCACATTTCAGGACATTTCACCGTACTAAATGATATCTAGGAGCAAGCTACTTTTACACTATAAAACTACAATGAGTTTATTTCACTACAAACTAATAACAACATTAGCTAACTACACTGAAGCTACTTAAAGACCCATGGAAATACTTTAAGGAAATACACCAAATATCTATCTTCTCGTAAAACAAATCTTGATATCTAGGATCAAGACTCTGGAAAGTTAATTTCTATAAAACTCTACACTAAACTTACAGTGAGTGCAGTTTCTCTTATTACAAGCTAATAACAATATTAGCTAACTACACTGAAGCCGTTTAAACTAATTATCTTCCTGAAGACCCGTGACATGGAAATCCACCCTATGTATTTTATAAATGCATTTTATTGAGAATGATTCATATATGCATATATCATTTTTTGACCTTGAAAAAAACAACAAAAAAAAACAAGTCACAACTCGACCGTCTCTGTTCATATATGGAGTTCTCCAATCATTTAGTCCACTTAAACCTGCCCTTTTATTACAAATGACTGCAAGATCACATGCATATCTGCCTTCATCCAATCAAAAATCGCTGAATAGAACAAAGGCAGCATCCTATATTTTTCCTTTTTAATATCCATTTTAATGAGACTTATGTTGCAACAAAAGTTCCTACTAGTTTCATTAAATAAATAAAAAGAAAATTATACATCCAAATGAATTTACAAACAGTTCACTGGAATGAATCAAACTTTCCGACACTACCTAAGAGAGAGCGTCATTTAAAACAAACTGATCGACTAGAATGAATCAGACTTTCCAAAGCTGCATATGAGATAGAGGATAGTTTAAACAAACCCACTCAGAATGAATTAAACTCTCCAAAGCAACATATGAGTGAAATGATAGTTAAGATGAACTGATTTATTAGAACAGACTGTCCGATTCAACATACAGTATGAGAGCGACAACTGTTTAGTTGAGCGTGTATATCATTCTTCCTTCTGTCTTTTGACAAAAACTACCTTGTAAAAAAGTAGTTTGTTACTGGAAAGCTACACAACTTTGAAAGCAGCTGATCTACTGTCAGACTACTAAGAAATGCAGTTAGCATAGTTTTGTCTTTTGTTAGTTGTGCTAGGATTGCTTTTGAACAAAACAGAAAACGTAGGGAATGAAATGCTCTATTTTCTTGTTTGACGGACAAAGCCGAATCCCTCGTGTGCTCTTGACAGCACAGCGGATCCCAGTGATGATGCAAGTCCAGACCTCAGGCCCAGCTACAGTGAGTCACAGAGCAGAGCAGGCTGTTTGGATCACAAAAACTCGTCTATTATTACACCACACATGTCACAACTCCCAGTGGCCCCCAAGAGCCTGACACACACACCAAAACAGCTGCAGACACTTATACATAAACACATCACCCACTGAGACAAGACAGAGATAATAAAGAGCACACTTATATAGAAACATAGACAACTCAATAAAGCACTTCTGTATAACACTTCTCATTGTGCACACTCTTATTTACTATAAAAAGCTGCGACTGAACTACAACTCAAGTGTTTTCACTGTTGTCTCTACAAAAGGTGATAATTTGCTACACTAGATGATCCAGGTCCAACAATACAGTGCAAATCCACTTGCTTTTTATCTCAAGGAGGTTAAAGGTGCAGTGTTATTTTAGCATAGTTTATATGCTATTATTTATTTATATTTGTAATTAGCTGTTTTTGTCATTTTTATTCATTTTTATCAAGTTTAAGCTTCACCTGATTTGTAATAGTTACAGTTTTAGCCAATAATAACAACACTGCAATGGCAAAGTGTTTAATTTCTGCAACACTAGCAGGTACTAAATACTGTAAATCTGTCCATCACATCCTTGTTCTCATTTGCAAAAATAAACATGGAGTTTAACAATCAAAAATGATTATGTATCAATACATACAGCCTAATTGGGCCACCCAAACAAACAGACTTCAGTGCTGACTGGTGACCTAATAGTGCAGAAAATGCACTCTTCGCTTTTAATTGAAATAATTCACCCATAAATTAAAAATCATACCATAATATGACCATAAAAAGTACATATTTATTTTAAGTTCCACATGCATTTTTCACACAATAACAGTTCATAGTGACTTACCATGCCTCCAAAATGAGCAGCTTAACAGTAATCCATAACACACGTGTGCTATATTTTGAGTCTTCTAAAGATATATGACAGCTTTATGCGAAGAACAGACTAAAATGCAAGCCGTTAACTCGAGATCTGCTACAACCAGATGATTAAAATTACTGAGCTGAACTCTCATTCATATATGAATCAGCCTGATCTGTGAACCGGATCAACTGGTTCACTGTAAAGAACCAGTTCAAACAAATGAATCATTCACTGATCCAATATTTTTTTTTTTTTTCAACTAACTGACTCAGTGATCCGGTCACAGCAGTTCTCGAATTAACACCTCACTGGAGGGGAAAATGATCAGTGAATAATGACTTTGTACTGTCGTTGTACAGCTGTGTGAATATTCTTAAACATCCCCCTTGAGTGTCGCACAGAAAACGAACAACATTAGAGGTGGTAAATAATGACAGAACTATTCCTTTAATACAAACACGGCTGCAATTCTCCCTAAGAGACACACAAAGAGCAAAAGGCGCAGACCACACGCAGGTGCTCGGCAGCAGAAGTGAAGGTGACTGGACGAGAGCGGGCGGGCAGGGCGGCTCTGACTGAGCTGAAAAATGAATGCAGCAAGCGGGCGGCGCTTCAGGGCCACTTTCCAGCACTAAAGACCAACAAGATCAATTACCGAGTGGAGATGTTTCTCAGCGCCACAGTGAGCGGCACCTTAATGAGAGAGGTTTCCATTACCTCCATAAATGGCCTAAGAGAGACGCACTGATGAAGCAAGAGCCGTAATAGCCTTTCTCTCTTTTCCTCCCTAATGACACTGCAAGTGGATTACGCTGCCAATCCAGCCATCCGCCGTGTTTATCATTTATGTAAATAACGTCAGCGCCGCTGACACGATGTGGGGAGGTGGCTGATAGCGAGGAGATGAGGGTGTGGCCTCCGAGGCTTTTTCGTGAGGTGCGAGAATATTATCTGCTCGTTTTGACAGATGCCACGTTAAGCAAAATCTGTCTACATTTCAAGCGTGCAGCTGTTTTAAGTGACAGTGTGTGCACATGTGTAAGCAAGAAAGCGAGTTTGTGTGTTCTCACTTTATATTCAGGTGAGAGTAAACGCCTTCCACTCCTGCATCAGACAGGTTTTTCTAATATGCACCATCTGACTGAAGAGGGATAGAAAAAAAAAATACATCAGCAGAAATATACACAAGTGGCAATAATCCTCTGCCCCCAACACTTGTGCTGTGCAATAAGCAAACTGAGCTTATCAGGAGCAACCACCACTCCTTTTAATAGCCACCGTGATGCAGTGCTTTCAGGCAGGTTTCTGTTCCTGCTTTTTTTAAGAGCTTTACTGAGTGCGAGTGTGTGTGTCCTGGTCCTCTCTCTTTTCCATGAAAGGTACATGCTAGGGCTGAAAATAAATCTCTCATTATTTCATTGTTTTTCACAAATAAACATTTATATACGCCACTACAATAATACATACATTTCAGTCTACCAACATATACATTTTTTTATAAAAAAATATGTATATATTTTAAAATGAGACCTCCAGAAAAGTTGCAAATATTTTGAAGAGGAAAAATCAAATCAAATTATTATTTTTTATTTACTTATTTAAATGTTCATTTCCACTACCGAAGTGTAAAAATAAAATTATTATAATTTTTAATGCTATTAAAAAAATCTTAATACATAATAAATAAATGCATATAATTTTTAACAACATTAAAGATTGTAACACTTAGTAGTGAATAAAATTAGGCTTGATTGTAAATTTTAATGAATGAATTCAAAACTGATTTAATGATCTGTTGTGATATCACTTGTGTTTTATCAACAAATGTCTGTGTGTAGACATTTTTAACATTTAAAAATGTTAACACGTTTGTGTGTGTGAGAGAGAGTAATTATTATTATTATAGAAATCAAACACTTTATAATTATCGATCAGCCATTTCAAGTACTATTACAGGTGAGGGCAGTGTATCCAGGTATTTGGACAGTCTCATTATTTGGGCACACAAGTGCATTAATGCACTTCCTCTTGTCTGCTTTTACAGGCTTCACTGAATTACTTCTGCAGCGGTTCGATTTGTGAGGTTGTTTATCAGGCAAAACACAATGTGCTCTGTGTGCAACTGCACCAGGAGTGTCAATGACGCAGGGCTGCATTACCAATTCAAAAAACAAAAACCTAATAAACTTCTCCGTTGTCAGATGTAACTCCCTGACATACTGAGCAGCATGCAGACTACAGGCTCTATGATTCAACTGACCTTATGCAATCACGACCCATAGGAAACAGCACAGATAAATAAATCACAGCATAGAGCATAATCGTATTGCATCTGCTGTATGTCACAGACAAAAACCTCAAACCCAATGGAGGAAGTTTACTTATAAAACCATCATCTATCCAAGCAGTCTGGAGAGTAAAAGCTCTGCAGTTACACTGTTGACACCATGCTAAACACAAAGAGTGTTTGCGCACAAATTAAAATTTCATTTTGTCATGTTTTGCATATGCACACTTCCCAGACTTCATTAGCAGGCTACATGAGCTCCTCTCAAAAGGCCAAACATCCCATTTCAAGACTTTCACGGCGTGCCTCTGCCGTTAAAAATGAATCGCCATCTTCTAATCTAAACACTGGCCATTCAGATGCGCATGTTACTAAAGCGGGAGGAAAGGGATTATGTAAATATTAGCTGTTGACACAAGAGTGCGACTATATTTCAGCAAACTGACAAGCTGAGCTGATGAGGAACAGGCGATAACAAAATCAGCCATGGACGCTAATGTCAACTGATGTAAATTGTCCCTCTCCTCCTCCTACTGCCAAAAGCTACAGTTCAACCAATCAACAGCAGGCCCATCATAATCTATAAGACTATATTTATCAAACAACGCACATACACAATGTTACAACAGTTACAAATGATATATAACTGGCACATATATACATTTTGTATATATATGTATGTATACATCTTTACAAATCCTTTTAAAGGGACTCTTTTAAAGATCAAAAATATCTTAATTTGTGTTCTGAAGATGAACTAAGGTCTTACAGGTTTGTAACAACGTGAGGGTGAGTAATTCATGTCAGAATTTTCATTTTTATGTGAACTATCCCTTTAAGTTTCTAAAGGTGTTCAATCATGCAGAGTAATGTTTAATCAGGGCTACAACGTGGACGAGAGAGGACGCTTCTATTGCTTACCATTCCTTCTCTTAAAGCAAACATGGCGGTCCCTAAGGCACTGGAAATCAACATCCGCACAGCCACTCTGGCTCTGCCTGACAGACATGCATGGCACTGCGCATCCAGACAGCTTTGACGTTAAATTCAAGCTTGTTAGTATACATCAGCCAGCCTCTGCGCTCATTGCGGCTCAATATCCAGGGCGCAAGTCTCACTGCCATTTCACGCTAAAGGCCAAACAGAGGCAGACCTCAGTGTGCTCTTCAACGGAATGTTCTAGACTCTGCCCCAAGGCCACTCAGGACATTATCATGAGAACTCACAGGAAAGGCCATTGTGTTTACAAGAGGCAATTTCCTCCTTCAAATCCTTTTGTTGTTTCCCTGTTAATGCAAATGGACCGGACGCTGTGCGTCTCCACGAATGGATGAGAGCAAAGTCGACTCCGACTTTTAACACCAGGGATCCGTGCAGCGCAAAAAGCACTTACGTGATAGTGGCGCACGATTTATCTTAGAAAATTTAAAAGCCCTCTTGGTCTTGCAGGAGATCCTGGTAGCTCCTCATGGATACGAGAGCAAACAAATGGAAACATCAGCATGCGCCACAAACAGCTCCTCAACCTCTGCTGAGGTAAAGGTCAAACCGTCACTGTATCGCCAGAGGAAAATGAAGGCATGTTAAACACAGGCTGATAGTGCCCTACAGTAAATCATGTGTAAGACAGGAGTGCTTAGTCACGTCAGGAGTATGTTTCAAAAAATGATTACTTGATTCTGATTAGTCAATCATGGCATTTGCTGTCAAATATTTTTCTGTAATGACCACTACACTGTCTAGCATTGCTCCTGACAAACACTTTAGTATGAGGCTGTACTAGTTTTGCTTCTCTCCGTGGACTCTTTGGCCTCACATAATAAATTCATTTTAACTTACATAAATATTCCTTGGTCGTAATCGCAAACCAACATTTCGAGAGTGATACATGACCATCAGCTTTACCCTGTCACAATAACAACTGTAGAATTGCAGAAAAAAAGTCAGAAATAAGTACATTTCTAAAACAATTGCAAAATTGCAAGTAAGAGTGAATTAAACATGAAATTGCTCACTCTTACTTGCATGAAATTGAAGAAAAACTGAAATAGTATTTTCTAGTAAAATGACTCCAATAATATTATTTTCAACTTTGAAAAATCCTATATTACAGTGTATATTACTTGGCTTTCAGACGTCAAATGGTTGACTTTAACCAATGACAGAGATCCTGTGTCAACGTTCCCAACAGACATTTCTTTCTAAGAGCTGCCTAATTATTAATCAACACTTTACTCTTGTAACATGAAACACTAGTAACGAGCAAACTAAGACAAGCGCGATAACTCCCAGCATGGGCAAAATTAACTAATTTAAATGAAGAGAATCACGACAAACCACTAATGTATTTGACAGATATAAATCAAATTGAGAATTCAAACTGGTGACTGATATTTAATGTGCCACCAAAATACAGAAAGTGCTTTGAATTATTGATAAGCAGGGAGCAGGACGATTTTAAACAGCTCTGCTCCTGCTATCAATCATTCATGCGCTTCCCAGCGAAAACACTTCACTCCCTCAAGTGTCGGATCTCACTTAAAGGTGGAGGGCCTACGCTCCGATATCTCACTTCAATTGAAGGATTAAAATAAACCAGACAATTAGAATTTATCATCCCTAAACAAATTGTATTGCAGTTGATAGAATAGATCCCTAGGTCAAGGATTCTAACAAATGCATTGGGTGTGGACTAACAAACAACTTCATCTCGCATATCTTTGACAATCAGTCATTTACAGCTGCACTGGGAAACATTCGCCAGTATGTCTAATTGCAAACTGACTATATAACAATTAGAGCAAGGCAAATATTTTCTATTAGGTCATGCCTACGGTGAGCATAATCAAACTTGCACCCACACAGACTAATGGAATACAGACTATCTCTGCGCAAAGTCCTTTGGTGCCAATAGCCCAATTAGTGTCTGCATGCAAGTGCTTTCTGCCCTGGCATCACAACATCAAAGGCTGGCAACCCCTTCGTGATGGAGTCTACCTGCCAACATCAGAGCTGGTTATTGTCTTCAGGAATCCCTGAAACCTCCTACAAACATCTGGGGTTTCCTCTATCAGCAAAAACAAGAAGTGCAATGATCTGAAGGAAAGGCATTGCTGATAATGACATAATTTGTCATGGGGATTTTGAGGACTCTAGTTACAATTTTAGCAACAACTTTGTGTTATTTTAGCTAGAACGTTACTCGGATCACAAAGCACCACCAACAGTCAGAGGCCCTTTAACGGTTGCAGAAACAGGGTTTTAGCAGTATAGTAGTATATACAACTTCAATTATTTAGAAGTTTATTTTAAAAAAACAAACAAACACATACACACATTAATTCAGCAAGGATGCATTAAATTGACCAAAAGGTGACAGCAAAACACTTTTTGTTACTTTTTGTTATTTATATTTCTAATAAATGCTGTTCTTTTGAACTTTCTGTTGAAGGAACTGATACTTATTGAACTTATTGAAACAACTTCAACTGTGATAACAAGAAATATTTACTGAGCACCAAATAATATTAGAATGATTTCTAAAGGATCATGTGCCACTGACAACTGGAGTAATGACGCTGAAAATTCAGTGTAAATTAAATTTTAATCAAACAGAAAAACTGCATAAATTACAATAATATACCACAAAATTGCTGTTTTTCTACTGTATTTTTGATCAAATGCAGCCTTGGTGAGCATAAGACTTTTCATTCAAAAACTTTAATAAATCTTACTGTAAAAAAAAAAGACACCAAGCAGAAACTATACAATACAATAAAAAGCTCATCCAGTCAAAAGCAAAATATTATGCTTTAAACCATCCCACGTTTTCTCTTTTAGTGGAAAAAGTTATGTTTCAGGGTGGAACACATCAATGATTTGGGGAATCCCTTGTGAGGTCGAGGCTTTCCTCAGACGTCAACAGTAATCCTGGGTTCCAAAGCTGTGACTAAGCTCCTGTACTTTCCGTGCCAGTACAACCCTTTCCTTCTCTCCATCCATCGATTTCGCTTACAGTCTGCAATGACATTTCAGCTGAATTCTGTTATTGCTTCTGATTTGTCTCTACAACAGCCAAATGACCTTTGATTGAGGATAATAGCTAAAAGCACTCGTTTTCTGCAGCGTCAGTGTCAGCTTTGCTGAGATCATATCATACTGTACTGTACACAGAATACAGTAGAGACTTCTAGTGGGGCTGAAAGACAGCTTTGGCTTACTGAGAAATCACATCAGACACGAAATATGATAAAATTATTGACAAGCGCACAACAGCGCCTGCTATTCATGGCAGAATGACTTCAAACTGCATTGGTCAACAAGCAGGACGTTTAGAACGCGAACCAACCACTTTCACAAAACCACATCACAGTCGGTCTTAAAAAGGTAAATATTTAGTGGGCGTTCTGCTATGTATCACTCCAACTGTGGTGACAATTTATAATCTGATTCATTATTAGCAAATAATATGTTATTATTGAGTAAATGACTGAAAACTAATATTTACCTTAGCAATAAAGTCACAATAATTTATTACACACCCTCTAGACTTAACAGGCCTGGGCATCGTGTATATAAACGTGGCTTTGAGAAGCCAAAACGGCGGTAATAGAGCACAGCTAATTATCCTCGGAGATGTTTTTGACAGCAATCCCTGTGCCAGTAATCTGTCTTGGCTCTCATCCAGTCAATCTTATTTATTTGATTTCAGTCACAGTCGACATAGAGTACAAGGAACGCAAGCACAAGTCACTCAGTAACGCCACACAAAAACACAAGCAATCGTTCACAATTTCATACATTTGACTGTGTTTGTTATTAGCAATCACTAATTTAACAAATTGTTCATGAAAGCCTTATAAAGAGGCAAAACAAGCGTGCTTGAATTGTTGTGATCCTATGCAAACAAACAATGCCATATACAAGTCAAAACATGCCACAATTTGACCATGATTAATGACCATACATACTTGAATGCAAATCTTGATTTGTAAAATACATGCAACATAATTTAAAATGCAAAAATCAAGTAAACACGAGCCACACGGCCATATTTCATAACTCAAAGCTCAGAATAATGTCCTACACAACTTCATCGGGTAAACACAATGAATGATGAACCGCTGAATGCTTGAGTAAATCAAGTCGATAAATAGTATATTTTGTTTAAATGTATATCATTTACATTTATTATTGCGCTAGCAAATTGGCAACAAGAGTGTGAGAGGTCTACCACGTGTTAACCGCTACATAATACAACAGACATGGTTTCCTGCATTTGAAGTCTTTAGTAATGAGCTTATGCAAACATGCAATATTGATCTTTCTGCTCCTCTATTCTGAATGCCTTCTATAATAATTTCATAATCCATTGGGACGTGGGCATCTTGCCAAACATGTGTCACGACTTAATTAGCTATCAGAGACGGAAAAGACTGCACCTGTGACTGACAGGCCCGAATGCAATCTGTCTGCACTGTCTTTCACTGAACAATACTTTGTGGGGAAACTGAATAAACAAAATGTCAGATTCACTTCTGAGATAATTCACGGAGGCCTAAGCGAATGATCAAATCCACGCTCCTTTGAGAGCTGCATCTTTCCAGGAGGCAGTTTTAGGGCGTCTATTACTGTAATGGGATATAATTATTAATCTTCTCCTCAATTGTCACGACCAATTTGTAGAACTGATAAACCGTTGAAACAACCACAATCCAGATTGATTCTACAGCTATTGAAATAGACTGAAATCTAGTTCACAAAGATAATATCCAAGTGTTTAACTAAAACTCCAAAAGCGCTGGAGATGCAATTGTTTTGCCAAGGACACATTCATCACCATGCACACAAAGTCTTCCACACTTGTGACAGCCTACTGACTTCCTCCAACATCAATATTTTCCAGAAGAGTTTTCAGCTTGAGTTGTTACTCTGTCAGACAGGCAACTGTGAGAAATTCCAGCAGTTTCTCCTCCCTCGTACTACAAAAGTGGAGCTGCCCATCACAGCACAGGCTTCCAGGAACCTCGAGCCCTCCCGGAGTACAAACATATTAAAGTACATACAACCAACTTTCTCTGGTAAAGTCAACTTAGGATGAAAATTGTGTTCACCCTAAGACAGTTAAGAGCAAACGTATAAGTAGTGATGTATATATATACTGTATATATATATATTAAAAAAGTCAATATTATTTTTATGTTATGGCTGATGACCAGCTGAAATTAAATTTCTATGCAATTTCAAAAAAGTGGGCATATATATTCTTTAAGAAAAAAAGTGTTATGTTTATATAAATATATACATGTAAATATTTTCTAAATATATA
>SCHK01332142.1:0-11855 GCA_004124795.1 Poropuntius huangchuchieni
CTCACGTACCCCCAGGGGTACGCGTACCCCAGTTTGAGAACTGCTGGGTTAGAGCATTCCTCAGGTGAATGAAGAGACACGTGAATCATCAGAAAGAACTGGTAATGGGAGAGAGGAGAGGAGAGGAGAGGAGAGGAGAGGAGAGATTGAAGGAGACGAGAAGATAGAAAAGATTGAAGGAGATGCTGACAAACTGAAGGAGGCAAAAAGAGATCGAAGAAAATGAGATGAGAAGAGACCAAAGGAGACAAGAGGAGACTGAAAGAGACAAAAAGAGATTAAGGAAGAGAAAAGGTCAAATGAAATAAGAGACCGATGGAGTGGAGACAAGAAAAGAGGGGATTGATGGCGAAGAGAAAGCAGACAAGAAGTGATCGATCGATTGATAGATCGGAAAAGAAGTGATCGACAGATAGGAAAAGAGAATGAATCAGAAAAGAAGAGATGAAAGGAGACGAGAAGAGACTGAAGAAAAAGAGAAGAGATCAAAGGAGATGAGAAGAGATTGAAGGAGACAAAATGGGAAGAGACTGAAAGAGAAGAGATCGGACAAAGCGAAAGGAAAGAGAGATAGCAGAGGAGAGGAGAGGGTGATGGCAGTCGCATCAGAAGAGCGTGTGGCAGATTGTGAGGATTTAAGGATTTCAGAGGAAGGATTGCAAGCTGTGCGTGGGGATCTGTGAGGAGACTGAGACCAGATGGTTGTGATTCTGGCACAATTATCCCCCTCTATTGTTACTGATCTCCATCATTCTGTCTCTCCCCGCTCATCTCTGCCTCTGCCAGCAGCCCAGAATCACTTAATGGAAAAATCTTTAGAGTGACTTAAAAAATGTTAAAGGATGAACTGCACGTGAGCGTGTGTGTGTATGCGCATGACCTTTAATCTATTATTATTCCATGGTCTGTTTAAAAAAAAAACAGTATTCTGATTGGCTGGCGGCACAGGTAGTTTCGGGTCAGCTTAATCACCATTCCATATTAATGCGCTGCTTTAATTGATGCATACTATCCAACACACATCACTCACACACACACGCTGAGAGATAGAGAGAGAGAGAGTGAGACAGGAGATCACAGATTGCGCTGCACACACAGACACAAACTTGTTGTCAACACTGCCCTGTGACTGTTATTAATAAAATAGTCTCGAGATACTAGATTGCTACATTACATTCCTCAACGAGGTGGTAAACTCGTAGTAACTAAACACGACTCGATTGTAGAGAGAGAAACACAGTTGCATATCTCTCTCTCTCTCGATCGATCGATAATTAATTCAAATAAATGTGATCTTACCGCACTATTTCATCTCTGTGTCTGATTTGAAGCGGGCAGAATGCTAACGCTAACAAACCGTAACTGACGAAAATAAGCGTCATTTTTACCCTTCCGGTCAAATATTGTGCTGCAAAGAACAATACTAGTTTTAACTTGTCTTCGCTGCGTCTCGGGTGGTTCTTTGCCTCCTCGTCATGCATTTAAAATCCTTTAATGCACAGCTAGTCGTTGACTATCTCTTACATATTCACTAGTGGAGTAACAACAAAATGAATGACTGTGAATGCATTGCTCAGCAATGCGACAGAGTAAGTCCCATCGGGAATTGAGTGGATTGCAACAATGTTATTGGTTAACATTATTTTTCCCCACCCACACAGTCTTGATTACACAAGCAGAAATGCAATTTCACAGGCGGAAAAAGTTATTGCATTTCCATGAAACAATTCGCTACAAACAAGTTTATCTTCAGAATAAAGTGCACTGATGAATCATCCTCAGTACAACCTGGGACTTTTATTAAAAACTAGATAGTGTCAATTTTGATTTCATGTTGACTTACAGAGCTCTCAGCAGAATGATGCAAGCACGAGCAGATGGCCGAGCGCAGACACCGCTAAACCTGAGAGACACTGCGTTTCTTGTGAAAAGATTTTCTCAGCATTGACATTTGTTGCTCTTGTGAGAGACGGGCCTAAGGACAGAAACATATTAAGAAATATGCTGAAGCAAAAGGGTCCGATGCTAGTACAAACTGCACCTCTGTGTCGCCTGCAGTCTCCAGTTTCTCTGCGGAGTACGTGTGGCCTCTCGTTACCGCCTTTAATGTCATCATCTACTTTTACAGCTGCCATCATCTGGTGTTATTTCTGTTTTTCAGGTAAAGCAGACTTCATTTCAGTGTTTTCATTCAGAGAGTAACCTTCTAGCATCCAGCGCTGCCGTTCCCAAGAGCTTTGATGAAATATCACAATAACACATAACACAGGGGGCAACGGGATTATGGGACGTGTAAACAGGCGGTTTTCAGCAGGAGCCGAAAGTCAATGTAAAAATAGAGCATGACAGCGTGAAGGTTTTTTTCCTCCGTCAAATATAAGTTGTGCTCTTTGAAGTGCTCTGGTTTAGAGGAACCCGAGGCAGTTTATTGTAATTATTTAACACTTAGGCCCACCAGACTGAAGCCGACAATGTATTTTTCATGTTTTCACGACAAATTACACCGCAGACTCGGTGGATAAAAAGACACAGAAAGACTCATTTATTTCAGTATCTTTTCTTTCCTTTTGTTACGGCTTAATTCAACATGTTTATTCTTCAAAGTCAAAGTAATTATTTGTTTTTGCATAGTCTACAAGCAAAGCATGCTTTGGATTTTTGGTATCTGCCTCTTGTTGGAGTCTTTTCTAAATCAACAAGTCACCATGAGAATATTTACAGACTTAATAACATCCACCTTTTAGGGCAAGTAAACAAGTTTTGTTGCAAAGTATCATATTTCACTGTGGTACAATGTATAATATGCAAATATCCAGTGCACAGCAAGAATTGTGTCTTCACAAGATCTCGAGCCCAAAAATTCTTATTCAAAATGTTTGTTGGCATGCAGCATCCTGCTTTCCCTCAGCCAGTTTTACACTTCACACTTTTGCTGACTTGCTTTCACGCCCCAGCAATCAAAGCCAAAGTTCAAAACAGCACATGTCCAGCATGTCTGACGCAGCTATAGGAATGACACGGCTTGTCTCGTCCAACTGGCCAGAAAACAGAGCCCAAGAGAAAAGGCGAGAGCTTTTGAGTGTTTTAGAGAAGCCTGTGCCAAGGAAACTGCTAGTACTTCCGAAGGCCAAAACCTTCTTATCTACACCTGATCTGCAAAGACTGCTCATATGTGTGATGGAAAAATTTCAGTCTTCTACAAATAGCACAAAATACACACAGTCAGTCCCAGCTCTAAAATCTGATGCAATGAGCCACAGTAACACACCTGTGACGTTACTTCAGCTAATTTCTATAGCACAGTGTTTGCTACAAATGATTAAAAGCATTCAAACACATGGCCTTGAGTGGATTATTGCTTTAGTGAAAACTAAAATAACATATATTGTGCTGTTTTCAATGACAAGCTGAGTGCTAAGACAACGTTCCTTCTCCTTCTTGCTGAGATAATTATCACAAGCTCGACATATGTATCTCCTTATAAGTCATTTGGTAAGAAACTGTCAAGAATTACAAGAAAAGAACAGTAAATGCAAAAAGACTTAAGGCAATCCTGTGTCATAAAACACTGAAGTAAAGTCAACCGCTGGGGTTTGCCCTGTAGCATTAAGAGCTCTGGGGAAATCTCAGTGTATTTGACAGCTCAACAATCCCCTCCTCTCTCATCTTACACCGTGCATTTACAGGCACAATCTTTTGCTTTTTCTACTTAATAAACCCAATAATGTACAAGGTCATTTAAACTCCTTAAACTATGTTCTTTTATTGATTAAATATTATAAAAGAGTTATGGGTGGAAATGATGGGAGTAATGACTCTTATGAGCAAGATCTTTTCCGTTAATTAAAAAGTATTTGCAGCTTTCATATGTAAGAAAAACAGACATTATAACTGAAATATAGCCAAGAAGATAAACAAATCAGGATGCTATAAAGCAGAATCGAATCAAATCTGGGAAACCTGGAACAATAATCAGATGTCAAAATGGCATAAAACAATTTCAAATCTAGGTTTTCTTGGATTGTCAGGATTTTGAATTTGTCATTTGTCATCACGATGTCAAAGAAAATGAAACCCATCCTCTATAAGGCCGAATATTTTCATACAATAGCACTGACAATAAAGGTGCAATTTCTACAATTTTTTTGAATTTTCACACTTTTCACACTTCCTTAATATCTTTATTAGTTGGTTCAATTGTGTTTGATCAGGGTTGGAGCTGAACTTAGCAGGAAGATAGATCTCCAGGAACAGGACTGGGCACCTATGACATACAGAATGTAAAAATATACAATCTACTCCACTTTACTGCAATACTGCAATTAAAATACTTGTGTTGTTTCAGTTAGGAAGTCACGGTGTGACATACTGATCTATTGGTCACACGTGATACAAATCAGAGAACACAACAAAATTAGCATAAGCATTTCTTGTCCTCCACATTCGCATATGAATGGAAGTCAATGGAATGAAAAGCATAGTGTGACCTGCCCTTAAAGCTTTCCAACGCTGTCAAACCCATGGCCTGGTGGTTCAAATCTGGGTTGCATCGTTTTCTGACCCCGTTCCCCATTACCCTTCCACTCTCCACCACTGAATCAATAAAAGTGTAGAAAAAAAATACAACTGAAAAGAAACCCAACCATTAATCCAACCCTCCTATCTCAAAAACATGTCAGGAATGTGTGAGCGTTTGTGTGTGGAAGAGAAATTGTGTGGCTAATGACCATCCTGCCCTATAATTCAGCGATGAAGACATTCTCTCTGGCCAGCGAGAGGGAGGAGTTCAGGGCAGATGGGTTAAAGAAAGAGCAGCAGCACCGTCAGTATGGAGTCAATGCTTCATCCCAGCGCTCCTCTTCAATCTGCCAAACACACAGCGAGTCAATGTGCAGCACGGCCCCGTGAGGACAGATTAGAAAAGTACGAATTGCGAGGAAGGGGTAATGCGGAGAAGTCTTGAGCGTGAGACAGTCTCTGAACTGTGTGCGTCTTGCAGAGGAAGAGATTTTCTAATCATCGAGTACTAGAAGCCCTGAATGACATGTGATTCTCAAAGACATTTGTCTGTCAATGATTTCAAAGGAAGCATATGTCTGAACCTTTCTGTCACGTCAAATTGCTTCACATTTAAATGTCTTGACAGGTTCTGTAATTCCACGGGGACAAGCGAGGCTATCCGTTGTAAGTCTATGGCACTGCCCAGTGGTCAAAAGCCTGAGTGTGAGGGTGAGTTTGACAACTTGAGATTTAACTACATGTTTTTTTCTGAAGCATCTTTTCCGTCGTAATGCACATTTTTCTCAGTCAACACATGGACGGATGCTTTCTCACATCAGCTCTCTTAGCCACAGGAGATGTTTTCCCTTTAGCTTGACCCATGACAACTGACAAGCTAAATTAAATGTTGTCTCCACTCTTTTTCGCACCTATGCCAACATTCATACACTTTCACGCCCCTAAAAGCCAGGAGTAAGTGTGCAAGCACACACTCACGAGTCCCTGGTGTCCTCTTGCTATCTGGCATTAAAGACCCATCACAGCAGCGTGTCATATCTCCTTGTTTGCCCTCTGCAGAAGCTTTAACTCTATCACTGGCTTCCGTCTCTTGGACCCTCTGGACACTAGCGGTATTAAAATGACAGAGATCTTCTGAGGGACCATGGGTTTGTCCTACTTACATCACAGGCAACTGGAGGAAACCTCACTGCGGTCCAAAACAACCTTGCCATGGGCTCGAGTCCCATGCATCTGCCTCAGAGACTAAGCTGTGACCTTCTCATTTCAGTCCTGCACCACGTTTTTATGTTTGTAAAAAAGGAACAGATGAAAACCCCTGTAGGAAAGTAAAGTTACAACAGAGATCTTTTTAATATCTCCACTGCCTCTCCTAGATTGAAATGAGAGCTGATTCACATGTTCACCCAAATATTTCAATTCATCATTTAGTCGCTTTCATGTCATTTCATTTTTTGGCTAAACTATCCTTATAGGTTTCTTTTATCTCTTTTTTTTTTTTTTGCCTTCTGAGATATAGACCCTTATTTAGACCCAAGACGTGCCTTCTTTAGAGTTTCAAAAGAGACGTCATCAATGTCAAAAACTGCTGAAATATGCAAAGATGCCAAAAACATACAGGAAATAAAGTTAAGATTTNTACGTCATCAATGTAAAAAACTGCTGAAATAGGCAAAGATGCCAAAAACATACAGGAAATAAAGTTAAGATTTAAATAAGAACTGAAACATTTCCACCAATTTTGTTCCAAGGCTAAATTATCTAAACTATGCTATGCTAATTCAAAATGTGGCTTTAAATGAATTATAATTGAAACCTAGGCACATATGCAACATTACATGAACAGTAACTTCAATGGAATTATTGAAGAAAGTAAGATGAAAAAAATCAGCTCAGGTCAATCCATTTTGCAGCTAAGTGTCTTTTTCTGGAAGAAAGTTCTAAGATCTGAAAGTTACCGTGTGCTTTTATAGTACTTTGAAGGAAAAATGAGATTTCTCATAATGACCCCTCTAAAAGAAACATGACTGATCACACTCTAACTCTTCTGAGCTATAGAAGAGCAGCCTCTGAGAAATGAAAACTTCCACTGAGCCTAACAGGATACTCAAACTCCTTAAAGACTGTTTGCACCTCAAAAGAATTATTTTGGTGATAATGGAGCAAAATAATGAGTGAGAGAAGACGAGAGAAGGTGTAAATCTTAATACGCTCAGCAAGAACGTGTTTCTGTGTTTCTCAGCTCAATATGACACCGGGAGTGACGGCAGATATATGATAATGTCTTCACGGAGAGAAGATGCATGAAATGAAAGTCCAAAGCTGTGAACGATATTCTAATGGACTCTCGGGGTTTTATTTGTTGTTCAGAATGTTTTCACACCTTTAGTCCCATTTAAAGGAAACATGCAAGTACGGAATACCATCACTCTTGTCTCCCTCTTTCCCCGTCTGCTGTCGTCTTTACCTCCCAGATGATAATTTGCACCAGAGTCCCATTAGGGATGTTTGAACACAGCAGTCCGTCTTTGCTATTTACCAAACCTGCTTCCATCATCTAACGCACAGCAGAGGCTGGAGCTGGACCATTAACACGAGGACGGGGAACCCCAAGGGCCAGAAACAGGACCACATACCTGGTACAACCACCAGCTCAGCAATACGTGCCATATAGCCGACCTACAAATGAATTCAGAGAGAGCACATTTATGGGCTGCAAGCAATCAAGAGCCGCAGGGGTTCAGGAGAATGCAGCACCAAGTTAAAACACCCTCCTCGAAAGTTTTCCAGCCAGAAAAAGGCTTCCGATTAGCCAGAGTGTGATCAGCCAAAATTCTCTTCTACCTGAAAAATGCACTTCGGGATGATCGTGCTTCAAAGCCAAATATGATTTAGCTGGACTCCCAACCTTCGCACTGATGCATGTCCCTGAAAAGGAGCTTTGCGGATGTTCCTAAAAACTGCTAGGGCTGTAGAAACGACAATAAATGAAAAAACATCTACAGATATATAGAGCATTGCCTCTGATTTAGAAAGTGGTAAGTGCTGGAAGGCCACCTACATTAGTCACATCCTCTGGGACCTTGATCTTTAATAAGTGTAGATGGTGTCACATCATTCCGTACGCTTAGAGCATTAGACGGCGTTCATGTGAGGACCTCTGATGGAGAGCCTATTAATTATGTATTTATGCTTTATCAGTGCCTATGGGACGAACCTGGCTCCCTAGTTTTTTTTCTCTGAAATGTTTATTTGTGCAAAAGCATTTAAGTTGCCTGAAAACGGCCCTCTTTTGTTCTCCTCTATAATAAATTCATACCTTAAATGGAAGAAAAACAACCACATACAGTCAAGGCTCATGATAGTGAATTCAGGATAATGTATCATTTCATGCAGATTTTCTGCCGAGACCCTCCGAGACGCACAATAATTCATAGCAAAGTGCATTTTATTCATTTTTTGTTGGAAATCGTTGATGCAAGTATAAACATTCAAAGTTACAACATATTCCTCTCCCAGTCCTTTGGAGAAACAGAAGGTTTTAGCAGCCTGAAGGGAAATATTTCGGCAGCATTCTACTGTATACGAACCTCTGAAGAAATAATTTTCTTTCCATTTAGCAGCGGTCAGCTGGACTCTGCGGTTGTCAATAAATATTGATGTTTCAAAATTACAACTGCACTCTTCGGTTCTCTGTTGTCTTTGTTGTTTCTGCTGAATAACTATCAATACATGTAAAGCTGAGATATTGTTAATGTTCTATCTGGGAAAAAATATCTGTTATCAAAATGCTGCAGAAGCCTTTTGTCTCACAAAAGAATCAAACTCTGCCTGTCAAAGTTGAGGCATGCCTGTCGACTCCTTCTCAGCCTCGTTTCATCTTTCTCCAGCAATCTAAGAAAAAAAGCAGCTTTCAAACAGGAAATGGAGCTTTCAGTCCTGAAAAGCTGTCAGGAAAGAACACATAGTCGCACCTTTAGTTCAGTCTCACCTGCTTTGCTGAACCTCAAGCGATGTCATTCGACAGATGCATCATTTTCAAAGCGCACTTAAGACGGGGTTCAGCCTACTGGCCACTTTTAAAAAACTCTGTGCTCTCTAGATCTGTCTGTGTGCTATCTGATCTGACTTCATGGCTTTTATAAGATTACTGCCCAGCTGTTCTTCATTACAGACCATTATCAGTATTGATAAGGTGAAAATAAACTGCACTTAGCTCAGAATTTCTGTTTATCAGCCCATACTCGGCTCAAACCACAAAGGACTGACAGGATCTTAACAGAATCTTGCTTTGGCTCCAGCGTCCTGCATCGCTTCATTCCTTCGCGGGACGTATCTGATATTAAAAGAAGCTGGTTTCTGGTTTTTTGGCTCACTCGAAACAGGAGGAGTCAATTCACTCAAGCTGCACCATTTAGCTTTGGTCGGCGGCCAAGAGGGCGTGCCGGACGGATGCGTCCGTGCATCATGTGGGATTTTCTGCGGATGTTTCAGAGCTGCTGATTGAATAAGAGTTCTCCTTTATTAAATCATGGCACCACAGCAATTGAGGCAGCCATTCAAAATGAGCTCTTCTTAATGTACAGATGGCCTCGTTTACTGTGCTGAAAAAGACACGGCTGTACTGCGCTCAACAGAAGTTGCTCGGTTCTTCTGAGGTAGTCTAGGGGTTTAGACGGGAGTCAAAGACAAACACTCAGACAGCTGAATCTCGGACAACTTTTTTTGATTTCTGAGTGAAGGAATGATTCAATTTCAAGATTTAATAAAAGCACAGTCTCACAGGCTTTGCCAGATGCATCTTTATCTTACTTGATTTCGCAAGATAGAACGCGAGGGAACCAGTCTGCTGAAACATCTAAGGTTTATACAAGTCTCCAACAAACAATTACATCTATTTCAAGAGTTGCCACAAGGCTTCTTGATTTCAGACTAGCGGGAAATAGCTCATTGTTAGTGAAACATTTTGCATGTTTTACAGAGATCGGACCACTGCAGACGTCACCAAACACAAGATAACGAGGTTCCGCCAGTCGCTCGAGTCTCCGGAGAGTAAACTTGGGTGTTGGGCCTGTTTCAAGAAGAAAATTATTAGAGGTTCTTTATGGGAAATGCTTTAAGGCTTTCAAATCTGCCTCCAACAAAGAGACAACACAGAGACGCATGCTGAGAACAATTATTATAAGCTCCCGTGGCGACTACTTGCAGTTCCCATCAAAAGATGCCATCAAAGCATTCGGTTTACTAGCACAAAATAATGAAGAAGTATTAACCGCGCCTCACGGGGTTCAGATCACACAACACTCCCGACAGAAGCCTTCCTCTGCAGCAAAGCATCTTGTGTTGTGAAATTGGTCACTCTGAAGCGCACCGTCAGCCTCTTATCGGAAATGTGACCACAAAGCAATCCAGGGATTTGGAAGGTGAAGTTACAACGGCGGTTGTTAAGGATGCATTGTTACCCCAGAAAAACATACACAGAATTATCTAAAGCTAAGAGGACAGTAACCCCGCCCTCAGTCGCTGTTGTGTAGTCAAAAGATTGATTTGCATTTAAATAAGCCAGGCTTATGCTTGTATTGTGGCACTCATCCGTGCTGCGGTAAACAGGCTCGCTATGTAATGCCACCAGACTCCAAGCTCCAAACCTGTCAATCCAGGTGTGCGATTGTCCGTGGCACAAACTTCCTGCAGACACAGAAACCCTTATCAGATCAAGCGTTTCACATTCAACAACATAAATCCGAGCGGAATTTACCAGGCCTACTTAAGTCTACCTCTCAGTCTGTCAGAACGACAACCAAACAACTGCTTGCAATGCGACGCAAATATGTGGCAGCGTCACATTGATTCATAGCTGCAATATAGTGCGAGAATAAAATGATGCTGATGTTTTTTTAAACAACCCCCTTCAGCAAATTAGAGAGAGAAATAAATGATCAAATGATTGATTGTGCAGAGTGAGGAAAAATAAGCTCATATACACACAGACGAACTGCCTCCCACACACACAGCAGGGACCCTCACACACACTCACACACACAGGGTTGCTCATATACAAACATGTCAAGAAATGACTTTGTTATTACCTGCTTAGATCCCATTAGGCCTGTCAATGCTTCAGTGTGGGTGAGGAGGAAGAAACTTTGATGGAAAGTGTTAAGTGACATTTAAGAAAATCTGACGGCCTTTCGAGCTTTAATGTGATCTAATTAACCCGGAGACAAGTAGAGCAGCACGTCTTACACTCCCAACTGTCAGTTTGCGAGATGTACGGCAGCCAGAAACACTGATAAAATGTAAAAGTCTCAGTAACAAATGGCCTTTCCTTTTTCTTTTGTTTTACGAGTGGTGTCCATGCATCTCGGGCGGCATCTGTGGAAATGCTCTCGGAATGATGGCAAGCCAGAGAAAATAACACGAGGTCTTTCTATCTCTGCCGTCTCTCTGAGTTGTGATTTTCTCTTCACTTATTTATGGGCTAATCCATCTCTGTCTGCCTCAAATCAAATTACATAAAAAACAAATAGAGGAGAGAGCACATAGAGGCTGACCCCCATCCGCATGGGCCGAGTCGAAGTCGGGAACGCACTCCGCCTCATTCCCGGGCTGACCCGGCCCGAGTCGAGCCATCACACTCAACCGGACAGCAAGAAGGATGAGACCAGCTGGGAGAAAATTGGTGTTTACCTGGGTGCTTCACAGAGCAGATTACACTTAAATACCACATTGCAGGCTGAAGCTTAAATGCGGCTTTGAGGCAGTGGAGAGTTCACAGATGTGTGAAATAAAAGAAAGAGGTGGGAGAAAATTTAAGCTTCAACCAACTGAAAGAGATATACAGCCTTGCATCTGTAATTCCTGGACAAGCTGTCCTTGGAAAGCACAAATGAACACTATAATACCGCTTTATGAACATCAATGGAGGCTTTTAGGATTTTCAATCTGAACAGAATAAATACAGGTCTTTTAGAGGTGATCTTATTATTCCTTCTTTGTTCAGGATGTGACAATAAGGAGTGCCCGATGACCTGGGGTCAGCGTGAAAGATGTTCAGGGCAGTTGACAAAATTCATATGGTTTTAAGTCTTGCCAAACATTCAAGCGATTTTAAACCATTCATGTGCAAAGAGAAAGAGAACTTAATTCAGTTCTCACACACCATCTGAGATGGTTTTCTGTGCACACACCTAAATCACGTACATAAAGCCAACTCTTAAACGGGTATCAAATTGAGTTATCGTTTGCATTTTACCACACTTAAAGTCTGCAGCCTAATATACCTGCTGCTGTCTTTGTCCTTAAAGGAACACTCCACTTTTTTTGGACATAGGCTC
>SCHK01332150.1:0-14136 GCA_004124795.1 Poropuntius huangchuchieni
CTTGTTTCTCCTCTCCTCTCCTCCTCTTTCTCCTCTTCTCTTGTTTTTCCTCTCCTCTCCTCGTTTCTCCTCTCCTCTCCTCCTCTTTCTCCTGTCCTCTTGTTTCTCCTCTCCTTTCCTCCTCTTTCTCCTCTCCCCTTGTTTCTCCTCTCCTCTCCTCCTCTCTCTCCTCTTCTCTTGTTTTTCCTCTCCTCTCCTCGTTTCTCCTCTCCTCTCCTCCTCTTTCTCCTCTCCTCTTGTTTCTCCTCTCCTCTCCTCCTCTCTCCTCTCCTCTCCTCTCCACGTGGCTGTTGGTGGAAGAGTGCCGTGTTCTTCAAAGCGTGAGCTGAGAGCAGTAGATCACAGACAGGTCTGTGCGAGTGAAAGGTTAATGGATGGCCTTTGAATATATATTGGGAGTGTGGGAGGAGGGGGGCGAGCGAGAGTGGCGGCGGTGTGTTCTTTCAAATGGGCCTTTGAAGATGCTTCTCTCTCCTGTCTCTGTGTGTGTGTCTCCACTGATGAGAGACAGAGGCCGCGTCTGAAGCCCTGCATTATCTGCTGTCTGGTCTGGTCTGCACATTTTCTTTTATTCGTTTTGTGTATGTGTGTGTGCTGTGGGATGGGCATTATGGAGACGTCTGGTTTTCACACCAGTGTGTGAGTGTCATCACTTTGTTCTGGTATGTACTGATGTTGCATTTA
The DNA here is from genome assembly GCA_004124795.1 of Poropuntius huangchuchieni. Lineage (NCBI taxonomy): Eukaryota > Metazoa > Chordata > Actinopteri > Cypriniformes > Cyprinidae > Poropuntius > Poropuntius huangchuchieni. Next base: position 685 of record SCHK01332150.1, read on the forward strand.
CACGTATGCTTGTGTCATGGAGTGTGTGTGTTTATGTTCTCTCCCACAATTTAATAATTATCAGCTGTAGCCAAAGGCAGATAGACAGAGAGACTGATGTGGGGGTAGCATATAAAAAAGCAAAAACATAAATGTGGCCAAATAAGGGGGCATAAAAACAGGAACAACTGTCACCTCGAAGCACAGCTATTTGAGACTGGGGTAAACAAGAGACACTTTTGTGAAAACAGGTACAATGCCATGATTGTTTGTGAAAGAGTACCTTATCTGGTGCATGCTATTATTTTTTAACACTTCATAGGTGCAGGTGGTAAAACTGTTTTTATACCTAATAAAGTGAATAATACTTTGGATGAGATATTTACTCTCATAAGATGACTTGAGTCATATCAGCAGCCTATAAAAGATGTTTTATTCTGTATAAGATTGGCTAGTAGATGCTTCTGAAATTAACTAAAAAATTAACTAAAGTAACTCTCTTATTACTGTACACTTATAGTTTCAGAAAAAAAAAAATATTTAGTGACAAGTGCATAGGATATCTCTACAATGGCTTTGGTACCTGAAAAATAAAATTCACAGCAATTCAGTATGAAATCCAAGACCACTGTTCTTTTGCCAAGCATTATCCAAAAATATTTTGTGCTACGTTAAGTGTCATATTTGTGTACAAATATCGAATTGTAGAGTTTATTCTGCATCAAGGAACCCAGAAAATCTACTGGTATCAACGGGAATGGTGCCTCACAATGACAAGGAGAAAACATTTACAGAAATCTGGAAAGTAAAATAACTGTCATCCAGCCGTTATGCTATCTGGGCACTAGCCAGATTATAATGACTGCATTGTTGAATGTTTGATACAAATGTTTGCCAAAGGCTTTCGTTTGAGTTTTACACTGCTTAAAAAATGATTTTACATAGACTTCCTTAAAAAAGAGATTTTACATTTTAGTCATAAAGGTTATAAAAAAGGAGAATTCACACAATACACATTTCACTCTAAAAATGACGACATCTACTTGAAAACAGAAACATCAAATAGACATTGGGACACTGTGTTTCTGCTATCAGGTTTAGAGAGTAAAGAAACGACTTGATTTAAGGACAAGGATCTGACAAATCCATCGAAACTGTCTTACTTTATTTCTCCTTGACTTACGCACTCCACTCTCCCCTCTTGGCCTACTTGCTCCCTCCCTCTCCTCTTTTTGATTAGGGAAGGCAGTATTGAGTTTCCATTTATATCCGTTTATAATGCGGCTGCCATTAGCTTATGACAGGCCGGACTAACCGAAGTCTCTGGTGGCATTATGCCGCTGGTTTTATCCTTTGCCCTATGAAGTAGTTTTATTACCTCTACGCAAATGAAATCACAGGACTCGGAGACTGTAGCGTGCCCTGAATTACTCTCTCTCTCGCTGGCTATATTTCACAATACGGGGGCAGGAACAGAGAATGGATAAAACACTGATGCACTGTTCTCAGGAAGGCTTTAGTCTCAAGGTGAGACTTTGTTTGGGGTAAATGTGTTTTAACACAAGGTGAGTGTGACGGGTCGGTCACGTTGCGCGAGTCACATCCTGTCCTCAACAGGAAGTGCATGGCACTCTGTGTGGCCGGTCCCTGCTCATTAGTCTCTCGCTCTGACCGAGTCCTAATCTTAATCCTAGCGGTTCCAGTTCTCTCTCTCGGCCCGGCCATGAGGCTGACGGAGGGTGCGGAGACACTGAGTGTGGGGTGTGATGTGTCGCGCCGGGAGAGGCGTGTGGTGTGATGTGGACACATGGGTGTGTGTGTGTGTGAGTGAGACGTGGGATGCAGTGCTGGGCTGTAATTGGGTTCGGTGCGGGTGGTTGTGATAGCCGGAGAGCTGGGGACAGACTGTAGAGAGAGAGACCGGCGACGCTTGGGAAAGAGAGACACAAAGTGACCTTCAGCCTTTACCGCTGAAGGTAAAAGTGTTTTTGTTTTTAAGTCTGTTTTCTCAGCTTCTCTCACTTGGTATCACTATTTCCATCCCTGCTTAATGTGTGTGTATGTGCTTCGGGTACTCTTTGACTTTCTTTTCATGTGTTTGAGCATTTGCCTTTTGACAGACAGGAAACTATTTTTTCTCTAGAAATCGTAAGTAGTGCTTTTCTCTGCAAAACTTACTTGCAAGATGCTGAGATGGTTGCCAGGTAGTTGCTTTGTAGCTCGTCCTCTTTAGAAAATACTTTAACTCTTTGATGCGTATGATCATTTGATGTATAGAATATTGGTGGTGTCACATGATCAACTGATAAATTCAAATCTGCTTTCGCACTTTGACTGGCGCAGAGCCAGAGAGATACTCATTGAAAACTTATATATCAAAACTATTCAGTGTTTTCAACTGCATAAAGTTTCAGACATTTAATTAAATGCACTTAAGCATAGGCACCAAGAAAAGGAATGGGATCGGTGTATGAACAACAAACTGTATGAAATATATAAATGTGGATAGGACATTCAAGACTCGCACACCATTCATAATGTCAAAGGAAGGTCTACAGATATGCTCTTCATTCCAGAGTGCAGTATCTGTTAAACATGTATTATTAATTGTGCAGTTTTAACTTCACTTAAGAAACATCAATCCACAATCACCTTGAAACCTTGAAGCTTTTACCTGAAGGAAACTTTAAAAACCTTAGGCTTCTGAATTGGCCTTTTATACTATTTCAACCAGAAAATATCCAAGGAAGCTGACATGGTGTTAAAACAATAATCAACCAACCACTGGCCACTTACTCCCATGTCTTTGGAGAGAAGTGGACGGATTTGCATGTTGCAAATCAGAAAAGTCACCTTAGCATCTTAAAGAATATTTTAAATTTGTAAACTATCATGTAAAAATGATCTCAAACCAATGACGATGTATGTTGAAAGCATGTTAGGAAAAGAGTGATGTTACTAATAAATGTGTGCCTGATAAAGACATGCTGTGTGATTATGCAGTTAGATCTGAAGTCAAACTCAATTAAATGAGTCAAACTCAATTTAGATCGACAAACTCGATTAAATGTATCACTGCGGACTGTAGATCAGTGATAGGCTTATGTTTAATAATATTCAGTGGCATAATAATATATCTTCAATTATTCATATGGGGCAATTGCATTCATATGGATATGTGATTGATTTCACATTTTGATGTATTAATCAGCATATCATGTAATTTGATTCAAATTTGTAATTGACAGCCCTAATATTCAATACTAAAGTGATTGCTGTATTTGCTACGATCTTGGAGTAGTTTATTACTGAATGCTCGACTGGAAGGAATATTGTATGCACACATATTTTATCTGGCCATTTAAACAGACTCGTGAGAACTAGACTAATAAGAATTGTTTGGTCATATACAACAAATTTTCGAGAGGCCAAACCTGCTGACACGCGGGCCCCTCTTTGAACTGAACACATCAGTGTAGTGCTCTAATGGTGTCGGTTTCCAAAGCTTGAGCTGTGTGCTAATGAGCAACTGAGCGATTAAGTGGTGCCTGGAGATGTACTGAAAGAGGAAGAAGAAGCTGATGGCATCCACACTCAACCGGTCCACAGTTTCTTTATCCCTCACAACCTGCCTCACAGACCTGCCTCTCATTATTAGAGCTAATTGCTTAATCAATCATGGCTTCATTAATTGATAGGCAGCTCTGATAATCAGGCATTTTAAGCTAAATTCAATTGATTGACTTTAATATTTTTTTACAGCTTTACGAGTCTGTCGGCAGATGAATTATTTAGTGGTAATCGTTCCTTGTCATAGTGCACAGCATAGATAACTCAAGTGACACGTGACAAATGAATGATCTGTGTAGGCGACCACTAATTTATCACACATAATTAGAAGAATCTTTCTTATTCCTTTTCTTATTCCTTAAGTGATATGTCAATTAATTTATCTAATGAAATTTAAGCATATATCAATTTTAGCTGAGAAATATCCCCCAAAGCATGATGTAAAGTCAAGAAATTTGTTTTGATTTGGTATTTTTAAATCAATTTTGAAATAAATTTCAATACAACATTCTTTTTATACAACCACACAACCTCCACATCTTGAATATTAGTTGCATATAAATGAATTCATAGGCTGTCACACCAAATCATTGCCCTGCTTTATGTTCATCAGCAGCAAATGCATACAATGTAGTAATAATAATAATAATAATAATACATTTTATAGATTTTTTTAAACAATGATTATGATGTGTGTACTCATAGTGTAAAGCATGTCATTACCTTTTACTTTATGGTTATATTACATGGCAATCTTAGAGTCACACAAAACCATGAAACCGACGTAAACGCAAAGGGTACATTTGTTTAAAAAAAAAAAAAAAAAAGTAAACTTGGTACATTTATTTTAAATATATATTTTTTTATTAGGCTTTACAACCATGCCACAAATGCAATCTGATCCTCTTTTTTTTCTTCATTTTCTATTGGCTCTTGAGTAATTGTGCAGCTCTTGGAATAGTGTTGGAACCCTGTGGACCTTTAATGAGCCAATCAATGCCATATTTTACCATCTACAACACTAGATACGAGTGTCTCCATTTCTTTTCCCCTGCTGAGTTCATTGTACCCTTCTTTTCAACTGTCTCACCCCATTTGCGTCTTGCCTGTCCTGTCTACCTCTGTCTGTGTCCTTGTCTGTCTGTGTCGGTCAGTGTGTGTGTATGTGTGTGTGCGTTCAAGGCTGAGGGCACGGCCTTTCTACTCCACTCTCTAAACCTCCCCCAGGCTTTAATTACTGCATTTGGATAATGAGTCAAATCCAATCACTCTTCTCCACTGTTCTGAATTAGTATACAGCTCTTATTATGGCAGCACCAGCCCCAGTTTCTTCACACCAGCTGCCCCGCAGTGACACGTCTTCATTCCTCGCCCCTCATTCTTTCACTTCACTTAGAGAAAGGCAGAGGATGGGGGGAGGAAAGGAGAAGAAAAGAAATGCGATGGAAAAATCATTCAAGGGGGAAAATATGAATATGGAGCAGAAAGACCTGTTGATAGGAAAAAAAAGAGGTTACATGCAGTGTCCGTGCATAGATACTTTCTGAATGAAAGGTGGTGATGTTGAAATTATATTTCCATATTGTGCTGTGTATTACATTTATAAAGTCAGAGCTTTGGCCTGCAGGCTAAGTTGAGGAGGCTGTTTTGAAACTGTTGCCTTTTATACAAGCTACTCATCATTTAAGTAGTCAGATTACACAAAGCCTTATGATGAGTAGTTAGCTGCATGAATGGTTACAATGAAAAAGTGGAAAAACAACTTTAAAACAATTACTTGGAAACGCTTTTGAAATAGAAGTGTGCTGTATTAAATAAGCACTTGAAGTGTTCAAGTTTTCAAAAATAAATAAATAAATACAACTTTAAAAACTTAATTAAATAAAAGGCCACTTAAGTGTACATACAGTAAGTGTTTTAATAATATTTTATCATGCTTTAAAGAAGGCACACTTGTGTGGTAACTAACATACTAAAACACATATAAAGGACTTGATTATATGTTAAATGTATTGTGTTATTTGATTTTGCAGTTACAATATTTAAAATGTACTAAAATACAAATTCATCATTACAAATGTGTAATTACGATATATATATATATATATATATAGTTTCAGTAGAAATTACATCAAAGTATATTTTAATTTACCATAAATCCATTTTCAGCAGTTCACTTTAGCCATATTTCACATACAATAGAAGTAATTAAGAAATGACTTATAGATATGTACTGTATATGTTATATTATAATTAAGTGGGTAAAAAAAAAAGTTCAAATTAAAGCAATTATTATATATTTTAACGATAATACATTTTCATTTAATTGTACATAACATGTAATGAACAGTTATATTTTTCTGATTGATTATTATTTTTTTTGTAATAAACATGCTATGTGCTAAAATGTGCTTCTCTTTCACAAGGGAGATTTTGCAAAAACAGGCATTAAACATTAAAAATAAAACAAAATAAAAAATAATTATAACAATAATAGAATATTACAAATAAATTAAATAATAAAAAAAGTAACTTTTACATACCGAATATGGTATGAGAGAGTGAGGACTGTTTTGTAGAGTGTGTTTGATTTACCTCAGTTAGCTCAGTTATTAAGCTGCCCGCACAATATAATATGACTTTAAAAACCTGTGATGTAGCGTTGTGCCAGCCTACACCGTTACTCTGGAAATAGCTTGTTAATGGCTGCTTGCTAAAGCGACAGCGTGTTGGAACCTGCAAAGCTGCTGTCACACTTTTGAAAAATGTGGTTAAGTTAGTATCGCTGCTTGTAGTTACTCTTCATCATTGATGAGGCACAGTGCTCGTGGAGGCAGTGCCAGTTTGACTTTGGCTTGCCTCATTGCCCGCTTTCATTTCTTCCAGTAATTTCCAGTCTACACGTTTGGAGATAAATAAAAATGGCACAACCAAAATTAAAATGTCTGTAAGCATGAAGCTGTCAGTTTGTACAGAGACTGTCGGTGTCTGTGCAGCAAGTTGCAAAACTTTAGAGCCAGTGGACCAGTGATCAATCTGATAAAATCACATATCAAACTATGAATACGTGCTCCATTTCATCCCACAACACATAGATGTTAGGTTGAGTAGTCAATTAGTTCTACAGCTAGCTCATACTTATGCAGTCTAGTCCCAGATCACGTGTGCTTGTTCAGTGGCACTGGTGACAGCAGGAGGAAAATTCCTTCGCCCACAAACTGTGTCCCAGTTTGTTTGCTTCTCATTTGTTTTGAATGCCATCCTGTTATGACCAAATCTATTTGTAATTATGAGAAAATACAGTGAGCAATTTGCATTCACGAAGCATGTTTTAAGCAAACTGCATGGTGAACTTCTGAGAAGATCTGTGTTTGATTAGAGTTGGGAGAAAGTAATTAAATGTAGTGACTAACCTAACTAAATTCAGTATATCGCTTCAGTTGTGTGGGACCCTGGATACTGCACAGTGTGTCGTTTACAGTAGGTAAACATTGGTTCATTGGCTAGTAGTCAACTGTTTTTTTGGAAAACTAGACGACTATTAAAATTACGTAGTCATGCAAGTCCTAATACACATTAGGTCTGGTTACTCCAACCCTCACCTTAAATAAACTTCAATCCCTTTGATAACGAATAATGCTATGTTTCACAAATACCCTTGCGATAGGATCTCGAAATTACCCAGTGGGAGTTTCAAACTCTGGTAACCTATCCGCCATCTCCGACCCAAATTCATTCCAATTACACATTCCAATCACTTACCAAAAACTGACCCTGAACAAAGATTTCCAGATAATTCTGTTCCAGATATTTACTTACCCAAGGTCATTTTCCTAATCATCTGTGGACCTGCTTATATCAAAAAGACAAAATGAAAATATAACTATCCTATCTTTTAAATGGGTTCCATCCTTTAGCTCGAGACTGTCCAGCATTTTAATTCGGATTACGAAGATTATTCCCCTCAGTCCAATTTCCCCTTCCGATTGGAGATAATGTCTGTGGGAGCAGAACACACTCATAAATGAGGGAATGAGCCTATTAATCCAGTAGCCGTAGTCAAGTTTGGGAGATAACTGGGTGGTTACAGTCGGAGATACGGGCAGATAAAGAGACTGAGAGAAAGGCAGAAATGATTGGGCTGACGTATTTGGCGTATTTTGTGGGATGGCAACGTGCAGTGTGGGACGTACCGGCTTGCTGAAGCTATATGAACATGTGGGTGGGTGGGTGATTGGTTGGCTGTGTGATTGGCCTCCTGTGGCGAAGCAGTGCCGAGCCCAGAGTAATGGTTTAATCAGTGACCAGCAGTATGGAGCTATGTGTTTGCTCCACGGGAATGCTGCGGAAACAAGACTTCATGCTGGCACACTCTAATCCCACTTCGCCTCTTTATATGTGTGTGTGTGTGTCATGTAGGCACAAGGAAGTGTGTCTATTTGAATGCACACCAGAACAGCCTTGTATGAAGCGTGTTTACCTCAGCAAATCTCCCAATCATCTGAACAGGCCTGAACCCTTAAATCTACACATTTACAGCAAGATTACGCCATCCATCCCGGCTCTGATGTCGCCACGCTTGCTTGCTGTAGTGAGCCTGTGTGACAGCTACACGACTGTGTGATGTATGATGCAGTTACATATGTCCACGTTCCATGGCGGCCACTAAGTGCTCAGGGTGTGAGAGAACAGGACAAGGATTACAGAGCCGTGGAGTGGGAAGCCAGCTCAGAGAGTCCCGAGCATGTTCAAGTGCTCTGGGATGAATGGTTTACATTTGGAGATAAAAGGAGCAGGCTTTAGATCCTGCACGGCTCTGACTTTCACATTGACCCTGTAGTGAAACAGGGTGACTCAAAATCGGAGGACTTTCCATTTTGGTCCTTCATCTCTCAAACAAAGAAAAGGCGATTTTATGTCTGTAGCTGAATCCATTTGTTCGTACAACAGAGTCTGCGTATTACTGTTACTTAAAGAAGCATGCATCGACTAAGCAGGTTTTTCGAATTGTCTGGCTTTTTTGTGGGGGAAAAAAAGTTCCCTCCATTTGATTGCAAAGTCTTTGAAGCTGCACGAGCTGAAGGAATGAATTTCAGGAGTACTGAGCGCTTCATTGATCAGTTTTTCCTGTGCATGGAACTCTGTGGGTCAGATCCACCCCCTCATCTTTCAGCACAATGGACAGCTCCACAGGTCCCCCCTCTCTATTTGTCAGCACCATGGAGAGCTCCACTGCCTGGTTTTTGTCCTTCTGTGAGTGGAGGCGGCTGGCGGCCATTTTACGTGGCTGGATCTTCAAACTCTTTGAAAGCTCTTGTTCAGATAAAGTATGCCACTCTGTGCCACTCTCAGGCCCTCTCAGCCAGGCACAATGATTAACCCTACAGCACCTTCAGCCCTCTTAACGTGTCTCTCTCTCTTTCTCTTAAATTGAGTGTAAATGGCAGACGCCACGTGTGGGCAGAAAGGGCCGGCGGTGGGTCCAGGGTCAGATCTCTCCTCTAGGTGCTGGTACTGCTCAGGTGTTTGGTTATTGGCTCCCAAAGCGATTTGAACACATGGTAGCTGATTTTCTATTCTGGAGCCTTGCGTTCGGGTGGTGGATGGCACCCGGCGGAGAGCTGTGCGAAGGAGTGGGAGGATGTTAACAGAGTGTGTACGTAACTCTCACAGTTTGTTTGAGCGAGAGGGTAAATAGTTTGCTCCTCAGGACTACGAAGGCTGAAAATATGATTACTGGCTGTGAAAAACCCTTGTCCATTTGTCTAATTATTTCTTTCTTTTCCCTTTAAAGTTTTTTTTGTGGGTCATAAAAGTTTGCTGTAATAAACAGCTCCCTATGCTGTAAGAGTTATTCTTAATTAGCAGGTTTCTTCACGACATACTAATTACATCAATAATCTATGCAAGTGGTAGGCTCATTTTAAAATCAACGTGTAGTCAAATTTGACCCTGTTTATTTTACTAACAAATGTTACTGAACTTATTGTGCGCGATTCATCACTTTATTCCCAAATGTTTTCCATAATTGTTTGTTATATTCTTTCTCTCTTTTTTTGTAAACCCCAGCTTTCTATCCCTTCTGCTTTGAAAAATCCACACTTAATGATTCAGTCAATTCATATGTATAAAATCAGGTCCCATTCCTACAAAAATATCCTGTTTCACTCAGAATTATACTAAATTACAGTAGTAAATAGGGTTGTGAAGAGTTCATGCTGAATGTGTTTCTCTTTCTTCATGCAGCGTTAAGTCGCTCTGCAATGCCATTTGGTCTGATGCGGAGGGAGTTGGCATGCGAGGGTTACCCCATCGAGCTCCGCTGCCCCGGCAGTGATGTCATCATGATCGAGACAGCCAACTACGGTCGCACGGATGACAAGATCTGTGACGCAGACCCCTTTCAGATGGAGAATGTACAGTGTTACCTGCCAGATGCCTTCAAGATCATGTCACAAAGGTACATCCAAACAGTGTTCGTTTTTAGTGTGTATTTTAATCATATTTTTTTGTATTTGATGACCAAAGGTCATTTAAATTGAAACAACATTGTCATATTTACTCATTTTAGTTATTTTTTTTCCCTCTGAATAGTGGCAGCCAAAAAAGATGACATTTTTTTTTAGATGATGATGAGTAAAATGTGTCAAACTAAGAGAACAAACAAATTTTCAAGCATTTTGAAAAAAAATCTATTCTAATCAAATTACCATACTTCTATTCGACTTATCATTGGGGTCAGTATATGTATATTACATTTGCAAGAAATTAATACTTTTCATTCAGTGTTAAATTAATCAAAAATGACAGAAAAAGTGTTTTATGTATTGATTTGTATTCCAGATAAATGTTGTTCTTTTGAAATTTCCATTCATCAAAAAAAAAAAAGAAATGAAAACATACATAGACATATATAAGTACATACATAGAGAAATAAGCAAGTAAATAAATAAATAAATAAATACATACATGCATATATACATACCAAAAAGAATGTATCATGGTTTCCTCAATAATAATAGTTAAATATGAAACTGTTATCCACATTGATAATAATAAGAAATGTTTCTTGAGCAGTTAATCCACATACTATAATGATTTCTAAAGGATCATGTGACACTGAAAACTGGAGTAATGATGCTGAAAATTCAGCTTTGCATCACATGATTTACATTTGACAATATATAATAATATAAAATATTTTAAAATCATGATATTTCACAATATTGATGTTTTTGATTAAATAAATACAGACTTGGTGAGCATAAGACACTTACATTAAAAAATCCTACTGATCCCAAACATTTGAACAGTAAATGTATATTGTAATCAACATTACATTTTAATTAAAACCTTTCTGATTATCATCATGATACATATTTTTGGTCTTGTTTTCATTATGGGGGGTTTTCAACATTAACACTGCATAAGAGCGAAAGGATGGTATAAATGTTACAAATGACTCTGAGTGTTCGTGTCACTGTTTTGTTTTGCGTGCACTGTGTATTCCAGAGTGTATTGATACGGTTGAGTGGTTAAGTGACTGTTTAGTGTGTGTGTTTGAATAATGTGTGTATAACCGTGTGTGTGTGTGTGTGTGTGTTCCCTGACTGCAGTTGCAGTCCCTGTCTGTGCTCAGCATTTGCTTCCTCCGAGACGAGATCAATGATTCCCTCTTCTAGCTATCCATCAGCCCTGTAATAGAGAAAGAGAGAGAGAGAGAGAGAGAAAGAGAAGGACCCGAGGAGGCACGTGGGAGGGTTGAGTAGATTGAGAGAGGGATTGGACTGGGAATGACGCTGCACTAGTAGAGATGATGAGGGGATATATAGAAAGAGGGATTTGAAAAGAGAAGTGTCTCTGCATCTGTTTGAGGCAGAATAAATCTTTACTGTGCTAGATCTGTGTTTGCATTTTATACCGATAACAGCCCTGCATTCATACATTTATCTGCTTTAGTCGGAGGCAATGGCTATAAGTAGGTTTGAGCTGGAGGAATAGTCTGCTGCTTCTGCACCCCTCCGACTGACGCTATGTGTCACATGATCACACCGGGTGAGAAATTATTACCGTGCTTGCCAAGGCTCATGCTTAGGACCTGAAATTTGACAAACCCCTTACCCTGAGTGTTACATTTTCGACATGCGGCCTGTGCCACAGCATTTGTTCTACAAACCTGAATCACAGTTTGGAGTCATGTGTCTTTTTGAAGAGAGTTTGATACTACTTTTCTAAGCTGTCAGAGTTGTGATCGGTTTTAGACAAAGACAGAAGGTGCAGCCGAAGTCGTGTACTGAGTAGGTATTACATTTGAATTAAAAATGACTTCACGGCCATTAAAAATATGCAGCAATGAATATGGGTAGTATGAATGAAATTCGGACATAGCCTGCTACATCTGCCATGTTGTTACTGTCACATGACCTACACGCATCAGCTGTGTTGTTTTACTGCCATTCATAAATCCTCTCCCATGGCCTCATTTCGCCTACTCTTTTTTTCACGTACTACTGTATATAGTAGGGAAGTATGTGATTTTATATGCAGCGACTTCAACAGCATACAGTCACCTAGAATCATGCTACAAAATACACTCAGAACAGCATAGTAATAGTTTAAGAAGTGGTCAAGCAATTCTACAAACCTTGCAAACTTCCAGTTATTTGATCTCCTGAAGTGTGGAAAAAAAGCATGCGCATCTGTGCATCTATGTCTTGTTAATGTTGTGTAACGGTCTGTCTGTGCAAAGGCCACATGAATGGGAAATGATCAAGAGTGCAACTTTAAATCTTAAATATTAAACCATTCTGAATTACTTCTGATTGGCTGCTATAGTATGTCGTAATAATATGTTCTCTTTGTGTAAATAGTGTCACATGGTGTTTATTTAATAAAATTTCCTTACAGTGTTTACATTGTTTTTCTATCTTTATTGAATTAGGATTTTATGATTTTATTTCTTGAATTAGGATTTTATAATTAATTCATTTTTTTATGTAATATATTCTTGTGTTGGCAAAGCTGAATTTTCAGCATTATTACTCCGGGCTTCAGTGTGAAGTTATCTTTTAGAAATCATTCTAATATACTGATTTGATGCTCAAGAAAGAGCACCAAACAGTTGTGCTGCTTAATATTTTTGTGGAAACCATAATACATTTGTTGTCAGGAATCCTTGATGAACAGGTTTTGTAGAAAGAGAAAAATCAGGATCTATTGAAATTTTTCAACATTAAATGTGTCTCATTTTGAAGGCTGTGCACTCGGGAGGTTGCATTTTTCAGCCACTTACATCACTGAGGCTGTCTAATTTCAGAAAAGTAACCATTATAATGTTGATTGTTATTCCTTGTGAGGCATAAATTATTGTAATTTCTTTATAGTTTGGAATGTATTGGTTACTTTTCTGAAATGAGACAGCCTTAATGATATATGCAGCCCACAAACGTGACCTCAGGAGGGTGCAGCCTTCAAAATGAGATACAGTGAATGGCTGCGATGCAAAAGACCTCAGTAGGTGGCAACACAAACAGAAATACATGAGGAAAAAACTCATTGTGCTTTAGAGAAAAGTGACTTGTGCAAGTGGAGTGTGCAAACTCAGAATACCTCAGATAAAATGTTGTGTGTATGTGTGTGTTACTGTTAGGGATGTTTAGATAACTATAAAAAGTTTATTGAAATTACTGAATAAATCTGTTTAAATACTTGAGTTTAAATTATATTATATTACAGTATATTATGTTATATTATTAAACTTTGACAAAACATTATATAGACAATATTTCAAGTTTATATACAGTAGATAAACATTTAATTTAGATGGTTTTGTGGCTAGTAATTGGCCATAAAAACATCCACACACATTATATTATATTATATTATATTATATTATATTATATT
>SCHK01332331.1:0-10150 GCA_004124795.1 Poropuntius huangchuchieni
AGCAAAAGAAAAGCAGTGTCCTCTTGGCTTATATCGAAATCAACCAACACTTTCCTATATAAATCCTCGTTTTGTACTTCTAATTCGTGAATGAAAGGCTTGGAAGATCAAAAACATTGTTTAATATAACTCTGACTGGATTCGTCTGAAAGACCAAAGTCACCTACACCTAGGATGCTTCGAAGGTGAGTAAAAGACAGGCTAATTTTCATTTTTGGGTGAACTATCCCTTTAAATACAGCCTTGGTGAACATAAGAGACTTCTTTCAAAAACATTAAAAATGTTACAGTCCCCTCTTCAAATTTTTTGATATGTTGTTGGATGCAGTGGTGCAGATTTAACTGAGAGGACATGAGATCTGCCACTTGTCAAGGCAGATATAATTGACCCATGATTGTCCCTGTATCCATGTCATGGCAGCTCGCAGTACGGCCTCTCTACTAAATCATTTTAATTAAGAACCTTCACAAAATCAAATGCCTGGGAAGGAAAGGACTCGTGTGATGGGTCTTTCTCTTTCTCGCACATTTCATGAATGATGAGTGCAGGTGTTGAAGAGCTCTTCCAATGTGACCCTCTCATTATGTCACGAGAGCTGATTTCCTCTGACGAATACATGAAAGGTCCCACCACATGTCTGCATCTCTTCACACCATTCTGCATTTGTTATTTATCCCCCCAAGGTAAAAGCCAGTGTCTCATCCTACAATGACAAGCGTTACCTGGTGATTAATTCAATTGGCTGACACATCAAGGTTAGATGTTTAGTCACTGTCCATCTCATGTGAATCTGACGGTGACAGGATATTTTAATGTCGATTACATTTGCATGTTCAGACATACCTTTCAGAATTCAAAACTCTGACAATAATACAAAAGAACTGACTTTGTGTAGATCTACTTTATCATATTAGACTCCACAATATCATAAAAAAGATATGTTCCTTGCTTTTTTAGTAGTTCTACTGTATGTAGAAAATATAATGAAAGTTTAAGAACTGAATCTTTCCCAATCCAAAAAGCCACGTAGTACTATATTTTTTTTAAAATATTAATTTAGCAGCAAAGCACTGTTTTACATGTGACAAGGGTATTTGCTTAAATGTTAGAAATTATGACTGTTTAGCACAAAAAACCCTTGACTAAAACAGACATTTGTTTGAGGAGACCTTGGAAACAGTATGTTTATTGTTTCCCGATGAAATTTATGTATTTTGTCATATTAAATTTCATGTTACTAAAAAGAGTATTATTTGAACGTACTGTACTGGATGTCCTTTGTCTATTTACAAGATTGGATGCTCAGTACATTCAGATATTCAAAGTACTAACCAAATGTGTTGTCTGACATTTTCATTTTATAAATAAACAGAAACACAGTCAATAATGAATAGAAAATTTGACTTAAATGCCAGGGACATGCGTGGATGGATAGGACTTTTTTTGTTGTTTCTCTGAGGAAAAAATGCAGCTTGAGAAAGAGTATACATTGCTATTATATATAAAATTAAAGGGATAGCTTACCTCAAAATGAGTATATATATATATATATATATACAGGTTTCAAATGATATGAGGGTAAGTAATTGAGCACAGAAGTCACAGAACCCTTTAAGTATAGGTCTAAAAACTATATCATTGTTAAATAGAGTGCATTCGGTCCAAACTAAGTTTTGTGTACTTTCAAAGTTATTTACTTCACATAAAGCGACTTGACTGGTGATTTCACCAGTAGGCAGCTCACTCAAGGGATCCTTCTCTGATTGGCTCTTTATGGCAGTTACATTTTCATTTCTCATTCAATTTCAAGGGTTGCTCATTTTGGTGTGATTTTCATTATCCATGTCTCTTTACCACCTCTTACACTCTCTCACTCTCTCTAACCATTAAAGCTCATAATGTTCACCCTTGCGCTCTTAATTAATTTACGCTGTATAAAAACAATATGCCTCTGATATCCTTTGCTCTTATCTCAATCACATCAGGGATTAAGTACGTCCTATTTTTATGCCTGAATGAAACAAATCTAAATCACAGAGTCAGTGTTAATCAAACACTGCCTTTTGAGAACGTCTTTTAATACATAGATGGATTAAATGTTATATTATCAGGTGTCTTGGGGTGAAGAAATGCAGAGATAATCTGTATTTAACCCATGCTGTTAGATATTATATCTAATATATATTAAAGAATAACTTTGTTAAATACAAATTAAAGTTTTATGGATGCTGGAGGACAGCTGGAAGTTAACAGTGTCATTATGACATTGACCGCTTGGATCAAAGTGGCTACTGCATGAAAAAAAACAAAAAAAAAACACTTTGGTGACCCAAGTATGTGAACGCAGTAGTATCTGACTGGAATAACACAGACGTTGTAACCCTGGCTACCTGTTTCTGTACTATCACAAGTTAATGATCAACATTGTTTTAGTGCTTGTGGACGTCCTAATGACCAATTAATGCTGTATTACAGGGTTTAGAGGGTGTGTTTACTGGATATCTGTGTGTGTGTATGTGTGTGTGTAATTGGATGTGAAGGAAGGCTATTAAAATCAAACATATAACACACACCTTTCTGTGTGGTGCAGTCGGTTCAGCAGGTACGAGTTCTGCTTCTAATCTTTGGTCTGCTGAATTTCTCTTCCTTCGTAAGACTACTGCACTGTTGGGGAATCCAGTAAAATTAGCTTGAATCCAGTTACCAAGTGCTAGTCAGAATAGCTGGAATCCTGCTCAGAAAGCCAGCATGCAGTCCATGGTGGTCCAGGGTTTGCACTGATTAGTCCAGGATTCATGCTGCGTGACCAAAATATTTGCACGGTTTACCTGCATTATTCTGCCAATATGTATTCAAAATGTCTTTAACTGATAATCATTTTTTATCCATATTCACAATTTTCCATTAAAAGAGGCCTTTATTCTGAAAGTGAAGTGTTTTTCATACACCAAGGAGTACAACTACTGGAATGCACTGGATTATTCGTAATTTAATCAAATCTTTCATTTATATTCATGTCCTTAGGTGAAGGATGAATTGCGAAGGTCACCTTTTGTATATTGATTTATGTTCTTTTTTTCCAAGCTCCTCCTCACTGCAAAAATGTGTCCTTGACGTCTTACAGTTGCTTTTTATGTTGTGCTGTATACTTCAGATTTGTGCAGATGTAAATAATTATTACAAATATAATAGTAAGATATTCTGAATATATACAATGGATATACAACGCATATTACATGATGCATACATAATTAGAATATGAACAATTTCAGATTCATACTGTATCTGATGTGGTCACTCATTCATTCATTCATTATACTGACATACTGGCGCGTGAGCAAAAATCATGTTTGTTAGTGTGCATACAGTATAAGAACATTTTCATTTCAGTTTCTGCCTTTATGAATTCTGATTTGTTCACTAGATTTAACACAGGATCAAATCCATGGAATTTAGCATCAAGTCTAATTTTAGTACATTGCAAACAATATTTATTTCAACCCATATTTGTGTATAAAATATTTATACATCCCTCAAAGTAAAGTTAAGTAAATTGTACAAGATGCTAAGGCTTATTTTGATAATGTGATAAAGTTAGTTGCAGTAATTATTAAGATATTGCATAAGATATTAAGAGTTATTTTCACAGATTATATCATGAATATAGAGGATCTTTTTCCATATTTCTTTCTGGTTTTAAGCACTTCTTACATTTATTAGTGATATTTGTGTTTAAAAAACATTTCCAGTAGGATAAGAAAAATAAACTTAACTAAATACAGTACATTAAATTAAATTAAAATAATCTTAAGAAAATTGATCTTGTTTTAAGAGAATGATATAGTATATATAAGGAGAATTATTATATTTTTATTTAAACAAGACAGACATTTTTTTGTTTTTGCATACATTTTACTTCATATTTGCAGTACAATAGTGAACTAGTGGCAACAATGTCAGGTAATATTCCCTGACACTCTTTTAATGGTACAATTTTTTGCATCAAACTTGCACCCTTAAATGACGATAACCAATTATTCCTACCATGCTTGAGCCTCCTATAACTAACATCATATCACAGAGATCCCTCTTGAAAAGAAAATAGTGTGAGAAACCATTCATTGGAGACTAACAAGAAATGATTCGTCGTCACGATCACACACTTCCCACAGAAAACCTCAGAATGGGATGAATGGAAAAAATTACTCATGAGCTAGTCCAATTTTTTAAGCACTGCAGACATGCATTGTAGCTATTATTACTGGTCCAAAAATGGTGAGCTCTTTCAGAGAGGTGAAGAAAGGGTACAGGCTATGAAGGAGATACAAACTAAAAAGCAATGAGGGGGAAATGGGGTGTGCGAAAAGGAACAAATACAGGTGTTGAAGCACCATTGAGAAGACTGTTTACAATAGATTTCAGCATAAGAGCAAAGAGCATGTATGAGTGGATTTATAACGTTTTTCAGGGATGGTTATAGAACCAATAACCTATACTTATTGGAATAACATGCTTCTACTTTTTTTTTTTTTTTTTATGTTTTTTCTATACTTATACAATTCACTTTCCAGCTAAAAAAACAGTAGTGACATTAAAACACCAAAAATGTTTATTCTTTTTTCACACAAATTCAGGCAGATTTTCAGTTAATAATACTACGCTATGAACTCAAAACACTTTTCTAACAAAAGTAAACTTGCTTGTTAGCTCACCTGGTACAGCACTGCACTTGTGATGCAGAACACTCTGGTACTAGTCCCTGGGCACAAGTCATGACACTTGATAAAAGAACTGTAGAAGCAAGATGAAATGTCATGGTTGCTTCAGTAAATGCATTTTTGTCTCATGTTTGCTTTTGTTAACACTATTGATTAGGTTTAGCTGTAGTGGTCAGTGTAGCAATTATTAACGTGATATAAAGGTCATGAATCATTTTCAAGACACTTGCCAGGTTATGTAATTAACACTTTCACATATTTTACCTTCTCTCTCAGCTCCCATTATCTCAGTTTTCCAGGAAATACCAGCTTGAGGCCATTGTCCCTCATCTGCTGTCGGCACCATGCACCCACAAAAGAAGAAGCCAGTTTGAGACGGAGGCTTTATTGCCTGTCCTTTCTTTTGTTTGAGAACAAAACCGTAATTGCCGTTAACTAAGACAACACCTTTGTAATGTTATCACATCAGGGTAATTCTATGAATTCTAATAACCTGCAAAGAATATGCACATGATGAGGTAAATAATATCACTGTTTGTTAATCCTCTTTATCCGGCCTATTAGTCAGTTCAGAGTACTGTGCTATTTATCTGGAGCTAACCATAAAAAAAGTGTGAATCTGATCTAAGATCAGCTTGCAGCATTTCACCCCCTCGCAGTGTGTAGACACAACATCTCTGCTGTGGTTAAAAATAGGATCTACATGAAGTACATATTTAGTACTACATTTTTTTTTTGTTGTTGTGTAATTTCATAACACTGAGGGTTGTTAAAGCTTGCCACAGATCGGAAATACTTCAGAAATTGTCCTTAGATAAATATGTGGAAACTTGTAAAGGACTAGATCCATATTTAGATATTTTTATGGGCCGTTTTGTAAAATCCTGGAAAATGTTTCTTCAGGCATGAGATTGGAATCTGGATTTTTGATAAAACAAAACAAAACAAAACAAAATATATATATATATATATATATATATATATATATATATTCACCATTGTTAATGTGCGCATCTCTGTAGTGCAGTAGTGAACAGGAGACAATGTGCCATCTCGGAGACAGTCTGTACCTGTTTCGTTCAGGCCCCACCCTCTTTTCTCTCACCATGGCAACCAAGAAAAACAGAATGGGTACCTGTCGCTTGGCAACATGGCTTGGTATCTCCAAGCCACAAGCTGCTGGAACAGAGAGCAGATTAACAGAGAAAGTGTGATAGCTGCCAACAAACAGCGACATTAACACTCAATGCATGTGGGTGTCTGTGTGTGAACATGTGGGTATGCGAGATACTCAGGCACAAACACACACTGTTAAGTACCAGCAATCACTTGTGTGTAAAGTGAATTTGCACTTTTTTGAAATATATACCTCAGCTGAACCCTTCAGCCTGTCTCTAAGCGGTGCTTTCCAGTCGCTATGATCAGATTCATACTAAATGCATTAGTTTCCATTTCAAGCTGCCTTGAGGTGACATGCAGCTAGTGTTTGATTTATGGGCCTTGTGTCTGAATAAACATAGTGTCCGGTGTGTAAGTGGACGGGACATTTGATTATACCTGCTGGACCTGTGTAGATGTTGTACAAGTAAAATGCACTGAGTGAATGCCTGATTTAGCTAGTTTGCAGCTGTTATCTATTTTAGGAATATGAGCTTACAGTAGAACACATTTTTAGTAACTGTTTTTTTCCTCAAGTAAAATGATCTGATCTTAAAATAGAATTTTCCTTCCAACCTTCAACACATCAGGTGAACACAAACCCTCAGACTGTCACATCGACTCTCCAAACCTTTTTCAAATTAGTTTCAGAATGACTGATTGTTTTTTGCTTTTTCCTAAATACACCAAATGATGTGCTGTCGCCTCCGGTCCTTATATGGTTCATATTTCATGCACTTGATTGATGTCATTTCACATTGTTGCTGTTCTTCTAGTGATGACAAATCTTTGCTATCGACTTGAGAAGTTTGATTTACATGCAAAAGCTTGAATTTTCATTATTAAATAGGCCTCTTATACTAGTTGCATAAGGCTGGCTGATTTACATTTTTTTGGCACAGGATACTTAATACATAAATCATCCATTTATGATCTATGGGGGATTGTGTTTGTTTAGATAGCCTTTAACCTTTGGATAAAAGGTTTAAACAGTTCTTCAAGTCACTGAGATACATAGTGACTATCTGTTGATACAAGATGGGCATGGGAATAGGAATAGCAAATATGACTTAATGTCTTTTTGATCAGATAAGGTGAGTGGAAAGAGAATGAGTTTAAAATTTATTTGACATAAAAAATTGAATGTTTGAGGTGAAACATTCAATTTTTTATGTCAAATAAATTGTAAACTCACTGGCAGAAAAGACACTTCAATAATTTACACTACTTGTCAAAAATTTGGTGTTTTATGTTTTTGAAAGAAGTCTATCATTCTCACCAAGGCTGCATTTATTGGATCAGAATAAAGTAAAACAGTTATCAAATTTGATTACATTTAAGACAATTGTTTACTATTTAACTACTATTTTTACTCCTGTGATGCAAAGCTGAATTTTCAGCAGCCTTTATTCCAGTCTTAAGTGTCTCATGATCCTTCAGAAATCATTCTAATACATTTCTTATTATTATCAATGTTAAAAAGCAGTTGCTTTTGTGGGAAAAAAAATATTCTAAACATTTCTTTACTGTCACTTTTGATCAATTTAATGCATCCTTGCTGAACGAAAGTATTCATTTCTTTCAAGGAATCTTTACAAAAAAACACGAGAAAAGCATCGCTACTTCAAGATATCTCTTATAATCAATTAATGAGCTAAAATTGACACTGATACATATATTTAATTTTTATGGTGTGGCATGTTTTTCCTGGTTACATAACCATTTATGAGCCATAGACTACTATAATAGTTGGAAATATATCAAAACAATATAACTCAAATATATCAAAACACCAAAGCAAACTGGCAGGAAGGATTTGTCACCTCGGTGCAATCACACCTCTAATCCCTCAATTTTCAGGGATATAACAGTCATATCATCGGTTGACAATCTTTTATTGACATACTCTTCCAAACAATTGCTTTCAGATGCTAGATATGATGCTTTTGTCTAGACCAGTAAGATTATAGACAGAAAGTAGCTTTCTATTGAAATAAAACTTACAGGTAATATTCAAATTATATTGATTTACCTAAAAATGTATGTGAACACATGTACTAGGTTATGTGTTTTTGTGGCAGTAAGATGCATGCATATGTTAATGCTTAAAGCATTAAATATAAAATAGTTTTCCAAATTCTTGTACGGTATGTAACTTTGAGACCTGAATGATGCAAACGTGCTGCTGTTTGTATGTAATTGCAGAGAAAGCTCCATGCGTGTTCACACACACACATGCTGAAATGAAGACTTCTCCCACACAACCCTCTCTATATTTTCCTTTCATCTCCCATCACATTCATAACGTCCTGCCAAGCCTTGTCATTTCCATACTGGCTTCCTGTCAACATGTGTCATTCTTAGTCTTCCCCCACCATGCCATCTGCCAGACATAGTTCCCCATCCTAAGCGAAACTGGCGCCCATTGAAGAAAGATGCCCTGAACACTTCCTGTCATGCTTCCCAGTCTGTGAGTCTGCATACTGCCCTTAAAGAAAGTGTATCACCCCTTAACCTGCACTTGAAGGTGTTGAAATGGGACTTCAGTAACACTTTATTTTAATGTGTCTTTGTTACATGTACTTTCTATTTTAATCACAATGAATTATGCATAATTACATGCAAATAACCCTAAACCAAACCATATAGTAAGTACATGTAATTATTAATTAGTAGTACTCAGTACTTAAATGTATAATTACACTGTAACAAGGACACCTTAAAATAAAGTGTAACCCGATTTTCTTTCTTTCCCAGTTTAATTTGTAGAGACCATTGTAAGTAACCTATTTTAATACCACAAAGCAACTCCCTGGCAACCACCCAGCATTGTGTCGGCATGTTTTGTGCAGGAAAGCACTCACATTTTCTTTCGAATATCTAAAAATTCAGTTCATTCACACAAAAGAGCTCTGTGCATAGGCAATGTGAAGTTAGATTGAAGAAAAAGAGATTATCCTCTTTGAAGTGCATTTCAACTTCTACTGCTCTCTGAAGACATGATCGGGCCTTGTTAAAGCAAGAAGGTGGCAAACAAAAGGGATAATGGGAGATGATGTTTTGGCACTGCATTTTCTTCAGGCAGTCACAGCGTTTGTGTCTTAAATATATCTTTTGGTTTTTCCTTATTCATTTCTTGTTTTATTATAGCTCTCTCGTCTGCTGTGTCCCAGATGAGAGAGGACACATTTAAAACGGTTTCCACTCTCATTAAATCACGTAACAAACCAGATTTTTTGGCTTAATTACATTGTGTCTATAATAAAGTGGATGCTCTGAGGTCTATGTGTGCCATACTGAAGTGTTCTCCTGCTTATTTGTGAGTAGTTTTGTCTGTGTGTCTCCCTCTCAAGAGTCCTCTTTCCTCTTTTGCTTTTCACACTCTCCCTCTCTCAAACACTTTTCAGTTCGCTCTCACACACCCTCGCACAGCTCCACTTGGCTTCTTCCAGAAATGAGCACTCTCTACCCATCCTGGGCTGTGTTTAGATGCCTGTTGACAAACTGTCATCTTCTCCTTTAAGGGCCTGATGTTTTAACATCATTTGCTTAATCCTGGATTCCAGTTTTTTTTTTTTTTTGATCACATATTCAGGCTAACATGATAACATATTTGGTAAATAAAAAAATGATTAATGTATAAGGTTTGATGATTTTTAATAATGCAAATTTAAACATTTAGTAATATATTTAAAAAGTGTGGTATCTGTTACCATTAACATTATTAATACAATGTAAAACAATGATGTAAAAAATATATTGCTAATTGATAGTTAATGCATTATCTAATATTAAAAAAATGATACCTTATTTTATACCTCATTAAAATGTTACCAATTATAATTATTTAAAAAAAAAAAAGTAGTTAAAAAATTATATTAATGAAAAAAGAAAAAAAAAAGTTGAGCCAACTCTTCCTTTTCTTTATCAACCCTCACTGTAAAAAATAAAAGTTGACTCAACTTAAAAAAATTGTAGGAAACCCGTTGCTTTAAAATTATTAAGTAAATAATAATACAAAAAATAAGTCAAATGAAAGGAAAAGTTCACTTAACTTATTTTTTTTATTATTATATTGTACTTAATAATTTTAAGGCAACGGGTTTTCCTCAATTTTTTTTAAGTTAAGTCAACTTTTCACTTTTTACAGTGTATGTTTCATTTTTAAAGATTATTACATAAAATGGATAGAATTTTAACTCTTAAAACTAAAGGCAATCATTTATGCTCATAAATATTAAATCCAGAAGTTGCAATATGATGCACATAATAT
>SCHK01332372.1:0-10823 GCA_004124795.1 Poropuntius huangchuchieni
AAATGACCAATCGTTTCACTAGACAAGGCCCTTATTCGTCGCCTGGTAAGTAAATTATCATAAAATTATTACTTTGAAAGTGAACTAATCCTTTAAGTTGCAAAGACTCAAACCCAAAGAGATATTCTTTATAAAAGTTAAGACTCGACTTTTCCTAAAACGCCTTGTTTAAACATGCCCCCACATGTCTACGTCACTGCGCGGGAAGATTTGCATAACACTGCACAATTGTTTATGCAAAGAAGGAAGGCGGAACTATTATTCTCGCGGCAGTTGCTGGAGATGTCGTGGAGACGCTTTGTTTCGTTTTGAAAGTGAAACTAGAAATCAGTGGTTAAGTTGTATTTACAACACTGTTCCAGAACAGTTCAACCCAAATATTACAGTGTGTGCAACACATTTTACGGAGGACTGATTCCTGAACCTGAGAGAGTAGCCTAATGCTGGCTGTTAACAAAGGTTGTTTCTATTAAGTGGGGCAATTCCAACTTTGCAAGGACAGTCTGGCGCTTCTGACTCACACGCTTGAGGTGTTCGGCCAATTACAACGCACTGGACAGCTGGCCAATCATAGCACACCTTGCTTTTTTTGGAACAATGAGCTTTGCAAAAATCGACCCGTTTCAGAAAGGCGCGGGACTTGGGAGCAACAATAATGTACAGTATGTGGAAAATAATGTGGTTTTTTTTTTACCTTAAACCACATAAACACATAGCATTACACCAAATACACAAAATAATATTCTTTTTAGCAACATCATATGACCCCTTTAATATAAAAGTAATATTTATTAATAAAAATTTCAAAGGGATTAAAACTTGAATTAAAAGTATTAAATGAAAAAATAATAATAATCATATTTACTGTTGCAGCTGCCCTCCCAAATCTGATGATGCTGAGATCATTGAAGTCCACATTTTTGCTATACAAGTAGAATCCTGATGAAGCGAACACTGCAGTGGCAACAGATGATACCTTCAGCAGTCGAACAGCCATGTGAGGAGCTGCAAAGAAACAGAGATCCATTAACATCACTGAGCAGCTGCCTCTGTAGTACGTACTATTCAAAAACATCAGCTACGTTTAAAACACACATTAAAATCACGGTTAGACTTTGATAACTAATAATTTCATATTTGTCTATTCCCATACATAAAGTTTGCAAATAACAATTAAATCATTAATTATATACTAATATTTTCAAAAATAATATATAGTAAACAATACACAGTAATCACTAATAAAATGTTATTTAATTTGATGCTGATAAAGTATTTGGGGGCGTGACACCAAGGTTGTTGCGTCATTGGTTTTGACCATGTGAGATGGTTATGAAAACTAATAAATGAAACGGATTACACAACTGAAGAAATATTACGATATTTATAAAATGTATTAATGAATTAAATGAAACACCACCGCTACACATTTAAACAAAGAAAATCGAAGCACGAGTGAACCAGTTTCATTCACAACATCAGTCTGTGTAGTGAAAGACGCGGTCAGCTGATAGCGTTTGTGTTACACAAGCGCTTGCATAAGACACAGAGAGAATATAGTAAAATAACCGCCGCCGTTTTATTGCATGATGTCTGAGTTAATAACTGTGGTTAATGGTGTATTTTCAGAGAATCACAAAACAAAATCTGATTGATTTACCTTCATTGACTCACGCTGTCATCCACTAACCGGTGTAGCTCTACGACCTTTCAACTCTGGCGTCTCTGTTGACAACGCAACGTGCGCCGCGCGCAATGCACCATGGTTATTGTAGTTTGCAATTATACTCAGTCAACAGTAAAAAAAAAATACCCATGTCATTTAAAAATTAAATGAACTTTAAATATTAATATTTTAAGCTATTAATCTATTTTCAAGAATGATAGAAACCAACACAGCTATAATTTATTTTCCTACACAAATACATTCTCATGACTGAAACTTAATTTTAACATTTTCAGATAAGTACCACACCATTAAATTATGGTAAGTGGACGTAAGTACAAAAACTAATGACAATATCCCATTTTTAATCAAATTATATAACTGAGCAGATGTTCACTGCAATAAAACGTAAAATAATGTCAACCACATTCTTCTTACAGACAACCTCAGGCAACAGATATATTTTAAAATGTAAACACATTACATAGGCCTACACTTTTTCTTTCAGGTGAAGAGGACATGGTAGTGATGGAGCGTGACGAGATTTAACATGACATGAGCTCGGACAGATAATGTGACCGGAACATTAGCAAAGTCATCCTAGATGCAGCCTTGATTAACCTCTAAATAAATTAACAACACTGATTAAATGCTTCATGCTTTGCATAACCTAAGCTTTACATAAAACACTCAAGTTATCACTCATCTATTACATGTAAAAGTAATAAGGAATTAAAGCTGGAACCAGTTTCTGCACTGCTAGTGTCATCTAGCAGGACAACAAAAGTAACGTTTTCAAACAACCTTTGCAAATGCATCCCTCAATTCCAACGTCACAAACAAAGTGAAGACATGTATCAACAAGTAAACGTAGTCTACTTTCAATAAAAAGTACAACATATTAGTAATACTTTTAACTTGAAGTTTAGCTTACCTGCAGAGAAGAAACTTCACAAATTCTTCTTATAGATGAAACCCAAATAGATGAATTTAATCAAATTCCTCCATTTTGTAAAAACACTGCCAATGTATTCACTTGTTTTACACCATTGTCTGTCTCTGTGTATTTTGGCAAGTCTTTGAGAATTATTATTATTATTATTTATTTTTTTATTTTTTTATTTATTTAAATCATTTTAACTATTGATGTGAAGAGACTTTCACACATTATAACAAAAATGTTCCTGGGAAGAAATATATATTTTTAGAGAGCACTGTTTGAATTTTTGTAAAAGGCAAAATGCTGAAATACACACAAAAATGAGTAGACTGAAAAAAGCCAACTATAGGCAACACTGCAAATTAATATCCAAATTTTTAATTTATTTGACTCACATTTCATTAAATGTTTTATAAGAAAAAAAAAATACCAGACAATACAATGACAATCAACACTCATAGTTTGGCTTCTGAAAAACAAATATGCCCAATGAAGAGACATCCACAATAAATACAATTATGTGTTACTGAAGACATTTGACACTTGAAATCAGATCATTTCTGATGTGTTCTTCAGATGTCTTCTGCTTCTTTGTTTGTTTTTCTTCCAGAAAACGGCTTTCTGTTTTTTTGCACCTGGAGCTGCATTAAAAGAAAAATAGAAAATGATATTTTTGATGCAGATGTTCAAACTAAAACATTTACCAGAGAGACACCTATGGCTACTTCATCTAGTTCCCAACTGGACACTCACCTTTGCTCCTTCAATGATGTGAGGATCCTTTTGTAATGCATTCTGCAGTCCTTCCTCTGTACTGAACCCTATCCAGCAAAACCCCCTATGAAAACCTGTCTCTTTATCCTGTTAGACAAGAGACAAATCATTTCAGCACTACAGCCTTTTAACAAGATGAAACATTATATCTTAGCGCATTCTAAGACCTTATACTTACAAATGGCAGTAGACACTTCTTCACCTGGCCAAACTGACCAAAATATTCTTTAATTTCCCCTGCAACCGTGCAATAACATACATTAGACAATTATTTGTTGTACATGCTTAACATTATATCCCAAACTATCAAAGATGCTTCGGAGTTAAGGATAAGGATGACATTTAATTTACGTACATGCTTAGTACTCATTTAATCTGATGTAAAACCATTGATTAAATTACATCCTTTACTCACTCGTTGCAACGGTCCATGGTACTTTTGACACAAATACTTCAAACACCTTCTTGCCTGCTGCTGCTGCTGTCGCCGCCATGTTTCGTCCTTGTGAATGAAGCTGACGGTGACCCCGACCACGTGACCAGAAGAATAAATATTTATTCCATCAATCTATACAATTTAGAAACTTAAAACAGTTTATTACGATACATTTTATGCTCATAATTGTTATTTTGTTTGCATTATATAATAAATATGTCTAAATCAAATCGACGATTTGATTCGTTGACGTCAGAAGTAGAAAGGTCACAAGATGACGGCAAAGATGGCAGCCTCCATAGTGGAGCATGGAGAAGATGCTTTTAGGAAATTGTTCAAGTTTTACAAGAGGAGAAATCCTCCTCCAGACTTTAGTGATGTCATTAATTTTTCCAAACCTTGTAATGACAAGGTGAGACATTCAGTTTGGAAGAATATTACCGTATTCATTAACTTTACGACGCTATAAGTCTTTCCTAAATTGTGTATAGTATTATTATTGATAGAGTTTGATATATATTGATGTATTTATTAACGAATCTGATTGTGTGCAATGTTTATTAAACCTGACCTTGTAATGACAATGTGAGCCATTCAGACTTGATGAATGTTGCCATATTCGTGTTTTATGACGTCTTTACTTAACTGTGTATATTATTGTTATTATTTACCCGTTGTTAGAATATTTTATGACTTAGATTTATTAACTAGATTTATTAACTAATTTGGCGATGAACTATGTTTATTGGCTAGTTCTGGTATAAAATGTAATATTAGATGCTTACAGAACTTGGCACAAATTCAGTTTTGGGCTTGTAGTCATCAAAATTGTCTGCTTTGCTAGGTTTTTGCCTGTGAACTTAACTCCACTCCTATAAGTGAGGAAGATGTTTCCAAAGCTGGTCTTCGGCCGGTAAAAGACTGGAGGGCATTTGGTCTTCATGGATATCCAGGTGTGGTTTAGGCTGGTGTCAGTTTAGAATAATTAACAAGCTGTATGTTCTCCAGAATGTTCTGAATTTTATGGGTTTAATTGATATTCTGTGTGATTATGTTGAGTGATCATGTCAATATCTGAGAACACAGAACACTGTATAAAACATGTTGCTTTTTGACATGTTGCAATGGGAATCTTCCTTTTTACTTTTGATGAGGTTAAATTAATTATATTGTCACTGTTGGAATGTAGGGTTTATCTTTATATCCAACCCATTCCTGCCGGGTTCTCAGCAGTACTGGGTAAAGCAGTGTTTGAAGATCTATCCACAGAAACCCAACGTGTGTAACCTGGATATGCATATGTCATCTGTGGAGACTGAAGACATCTGGGAAAAAAGTATAGATGTTATTCGGTAAGTCTGACAAGATCCTGCCTTGCATTGGCAACTTAGTAGAATATAAAATTGTTTTTTTCTGTGCATTTAGGCATTTTTTAGAATAAAACATATGTTATACATGTATATTTTGAGTATCTTCATCCTTTACTGAGCATTTTCCATCCCCGTAGATGCTTTCCTTGTGGTTGTCATTGTACTGGGACCTAGATGGTAGATTTGAGGATTTGCAGTTTGTTAGACCCTCTTTATCACAAAACATTTGTGTAAATGGTTTGTGCTCCTGCACAGCACCTGATCCATCTCGCACTGTTCCTTATCTGAATGAGTCTGTGTATTATTGCAGGAGGAAAGGCTGTGGGAAAAGAGAGCCCAAAACTCTGCTAGAAAAACTGCGCTGGGTAACACTGGGTTACCACTATGATTGGAACTCCAAGGTACAACATTCATTCTCTAATGTGCTTGTTACATGCTTTAGCTGTGCGTCTAACACTAAATTTAATTTCATTTGATTTTTGTAATGTAATTTTATCAATAAATGCAACCATGTAACAATGAGATTAAAGTACGCTGTAAAAGAATCCTGTAAAAATGTATCACAGTTTCCACAATTAATATATTAGAATGATTTCTTATGGATCATGACATTGAAGACTGGAGCAAAGAGTAAAGCTGAAAAAATTCAGCTTTGCCATCACAGGAATAAATTGCATTTTAAATATATAAAAAAATAGGAAAAAGAAAACAGTTATTTCAAACTGTAAAAAAAAATAATAATAATAAAAATAAAAAATATCACACTATTACTGCTTTTACTATATTTTTATCAAATAAAAACCGCCTTGGTCAGCATAAAACATTAAAAATAGATTTTTGAAGGGTAGTGTGTACAGTATGTATGTTTTACAATTAGTTTATTTATTTATTTTAAATGCATGTATTTTATTTTTTTTTTTTCCTTTTGTTGTTTTTTTTTGTTTTTTGTTTTTTTTTGCAAAAATAAGTATTTCACTGTGGAGCCTAATGTTTTTTCCTAGAGAGAGAAAAAGTGGGGGGAAACATTGTCCAGGATCTTATTAGCATTATTTGCTCCTTTCAGGACATTTCATCTCTAATTGTACAGGCCTGATGTCTGCCTGTCTCGTTTATATGCTAATTACATAAAAGTGTTTAGTCTTCTGTCCTATTAAATCAGTCAGGAGGTGCACACCGGATTCATTAGCTCTGATGTTAGTTTGACACCGCCGAACGTCTGACGGCAATCAGTGAATTTTAAGCAGACGCTCTTTCCTTCTCCCTTTAAGTAGAACTGAAGGCTGAGGCATTCACCCCGCTCAGATCAGACGCATAAGCTGCTAATTCAGCTCTTTGAAGAGGCTGTGTTCATATGATTGTCCATTGATTACACTTTCACGCATAACCGCTGACAATGAACCAATGCAAAAGCCACAAAGGACAAAGAATGCTGCAAAAGCTCTTTTCAAGTCAAGTCATCTTTATTTATTTTTTAGCACTTAACAATACAGATTGTGTCAAAGCACTGTATAGTATCAAATAGGAAAATAGTGCGTCAGTGGTGTAAAATGACAAGATTAAACACTCTATTTTCAGTTAAAGGCATTTCATTATTGAATTCAGTGATGTCATGGTCCAGCTTGGTTCAGTTTAAATAGTGTCTGTGCAATCAAGTCGACGATATCGCTGGAAATTAAGTGTCTTTTAACAATTATGTCAATCATGTTAGTTATATTTGCGTTTTGCCACAATGACAAAACATTCAGGGTTTTTTTTTACATTTTATGATAAAAGGACATCAACTTATTTATGCAGTGGAATAACAAAAAAGGTAGATGTGAAATTTTTTTTATTTCAGTTTATATCTCACAATTCTGACATGTCTTTTTACCATTGTGAGTTTAGTGTCTAAAAAAGTCTGAAATGTGAAATATAAACCCATAGTTGTGAATCACAATTACGTTTATTTTTTAAATTCTGTTTCATAAATAAGCATTCATACATCAGGGTGGTATGACCTACTGTGTTATTGATCTAGATTAGCTATTGTGCCCTTTAGCAAGGAATTTTACTCATTCACTTTGAATAAAAGCGACCACTAAATGACTACCTATAATAAAAGGCCTTCTCCTATAATGCGAGGCATTTACTCCACTGTACTATAATGAGGCATACTATTCTGCAGACTTACTCTCCAGACCACTACACTCCCTTCCCCAAGGAACTTCACTCGCTTTCTCACAAAGTGGCAGCAGCCTGTGGTTTTCCTGGCTTTAATGCAGAGGCGGGCATTCTCAACTACTACCGATCTGATTCCTCGCTTGGAATCCATGTTGACGAATCAGAGCTCGACCATACCCGACCTTTGTTGTCTTTCAGGTGAGGAAAATATATTGCTCAAATTTTAGCTCCATATACTGACTTGTATTACTTATGAGTGTAGAAGTAATGGGATTAACTGACAAGGATGTGCTGGGCAGTTTAATGTTTTGTGCTTCAAATTAAGACAGAAAGCTTAGAACTAGTACATCATTCTGAAGAAGAAAAAATGCACATTATGCCACCATTCAAATGTTTGCAGTCAAAGATTTTTTTTTTTTTTAAGTAAATTAATAGTTTTATTCAGAAAGGATGCATTATTTTGATCAAAAGCGGCAATATAAATGCTGTTCCTTTGAACTTTCTGTTCATCAAAATAATCTGGAAAATATAATAATTTTTGCTTCCCCAAAAATTTAGCAGCACAAACATTTTCAACAGTAATAATAACACTGAAAATTCAGTTTTGCCATCACAGGATTGAATTGCGTTTTTAAATATATTAAAATGAAAAGTGGTGGTGTTTTTTTTTTATTGTAATAAAATTTCACAATATTACTGCTACTTTTTGATCAAACAAATGTAGTCTTGTTGAGTATAAGAGACTTTTTTTCAAAAACATTTTTAAAAATCTTACTGACTCCAAACTTTTGAATGTTAGTGTATGTAGTTATTTCTGTGCTGCTATACAAAATGATAGAATGAAGTTTAGTCATGAAAGCATGTTAACTCATAGTGAGTATGAATTAAACTGTACTTTTAACAATTAGAGTTAATTAATTTATTTAAATGTTTTTATTTAAAATTAATCAATTAATGACCAACACCTTTTTGCCACGATTCTCAAATCTGAAAGCTAGGACTCAAAGAAAATCAAAAAAAAAAAAAAAAAGAAGCAGAAATAAATAGATTTTGGTCATGATTTTAAATCAATAAAAATGAATGTCTATGAATGTTGACAGCAGTTTAATTCATACCCATTATTGGTAGTGTTTAAATAGGGATTCCCAGAAAATAATGGTCATTATGACATAATGGTGATGTTTATGTGCGTTTATCTACTAAATACAGTCATTCCAACTTAACCCAGAAGGCTATTGATACTCAATGTCTAATTGAGTAAGTGCATGTAGCATCTTTTCCATACAGCATAAGGACCCTTTTGTGCTTTGATGTTAGTTTTGGGCAGACTGCTGTTTTCCTGTTGGGCGGGACTAAGAGAGAAGACCGGCCCACAGCCATGTTCATGAACAGTGGTGACATAATGGTGATGTCAGGACCCAGCCGCCTACTGTATCACGCAGTACCCTGCATCGTCCCCGCCCCCGCTGGAAACATGTTGCCACCCTGCCTGGGCCAGAGACTAGAGACAGAGGCACAGGACAATGACATCATCCAAAGCGTGTCAGAAGAGGATTGGGACGTTTGCTCCTGGTACTTGCAGACGTCTCGGGTAAATGTGACCGTTCGACAAGTCCTTGCTTCTGGTCAGACCTTTTTAAGTTCACAGACATCACATTTGTCAACGGACAGCTGTGAGACATCAGAGGAAGGAACTCAAAAAAATAAAAAGAGGAAAAGCGAATCGGGCTATGAGCGTGACACCTAACGTGCCCGTTTTGAATGTCATCCAAGTTTTATTTATGTAAAATGCACCTGGTATTAAAAATTGTACATATAACTGAAAATAAATGCATTTTGTGATCACTTCCCAGATAATGACTCTTCGTTCCAGAGCAGGTGTTGCAAATACGCAACCACTTATGAGTCAAGTCAACTCGGCTTAAAGCGTAGTTCTAAATTTTAAGCTGTCATGAC
The DNA here is from genome assembly GCA_004124795.1 of Poropuntius huangchuchieni. Taxonomy (NCBI): domain Eukaryota; kingdom Metazoa; phylum Chordata; class Actinopteri; order Cypriniformes; family Cyprinidae; genus Poropuntius; species Poropuntius huangchuchieni. The sequence goes on from SCHK01332372.1 coordinate 9,303, forward strand.
CAACTTCACACACAGTACTTCTCAGTCTGCAGAACGGCGGTGACATTCAGTCCAGTCTGTTGTGAGCTGTGACAGTTTGCCAGGCACAGGTCTGTTGATTTAAGGCTGGTTGCCATGTTTGCTCACTCAGGGCTGTAACACTAAACAGAGCTGACCTTCAGAGGAAAACCAGAGAGACGGCGTATAATCTTTTTAATCTGGTCAAGCGGTGTCACGACATGTCAAAGCCAGTGTGAGATTGCCTATGACAAGTTCCCCGAGGGACCCAGGTTGACACTGCCATTGTGACTGAAAACACTGGGGGCCTGCGTTACCATGGTGATAAAACACTTCTGTCACTGCGTCTGCCTCTCGTGAAACGCTATCAAAAGTTCATGTCTGCATCTGAGATTTGTAAGATTAATGTTTCTAGTCTTTTACATGCTGTAAAAACATAAATGCTATGCAGCGTTTATCGGTCTGTCTTTTGGTACCGTGGTACTGTCAAGAGGGTATGTGAGATGTCACCTGGTTTGCTACATCCAGAGGCTGTGGTGGGTGGTGTTATGATGGGACATGCCGGAAAAACATGGTAATATTGTGGTGTTTTGATATATAGGCTACTATGGTACTGAATGAGTAAAATATTGTGGTATGGTTAGAATACTATGGTATTAACACACTACTTGTCCAAATAAATGTGATTTCACCATAATATAATTTCCAAAACAACATAAGACTATTGTGATTTATGGGCTACCATGGTATTGTCATAGTCCCTATCTCAATTTCCAAAAAAAAAAGAAAGAAAGAAAGGTAGAAACATACTGTGGTAATTTGATCCATACAAAAAGATACTGTTGTGATATTGTGGTTGTCAGATGGTAATAATCAAAATATTTTGTGGTACTGAAATTCTTAATTTTTTTTTTTTTTATATATATAATACTTTCAAGAATATCAATCAGTGTAACAAAGTCTCAGCCTTTAACTTAAATTTAATGAAGACAATTAAATAAAATATTTATCAAACATATGGGGTCAGCAAGATTTTGCTTAGATTTTTTGTTTAAAGAAACTAATTTTAATTTGAGATATTGGTAGCTTTTATTCAACAAGGACTTTTGAGATTGATCAAACATGACTGTAAGCATATTTATAATGACAGAAAAAATGTATCTGAAAAATAAAAAATTCTGTTCTTTTTAACTTTCTGTTCAAAGAAATCAGACAAATCACGTTTCCACAAAAAGATTAAGCAGCACAACTGTTTTCAACATTATAATAATAACAAATCAGCAATTCTAAAGAATCATGTGACACTGAAGACTAGAGTAATGGCTGCTGAAAATTTAATTTAGCTTTGCATCACAGGAATAAATTAGGCCTACATTCAAAATAAAAGTTTTTGTTTACATTATGTATGTGTACTTTGCATTTATTACGTAAATATAAATACACTCACATACAGTCCTATATTTTGGAAATATTTACATGCATGTATATTTATATTCTTATATTTTATATATAAATATATTTAAT
>SCHK01332453.1:0-11471 GCA_004124795.1 Poropuntius huangchuchieni
CATAGAAAAGCCACTTAAAAAGGGATAGTTCACTCAAAAATTATTAATTAATTACTCGCACTCATGTTGTTCCAAACCTGTAAGACCTTTGTTAATCTTTGGAACACAAATTAAGATAAAATTTCAATGAAATCCGAGAGCTCTCTGACCTTCCATAGACAGCAAGAGTACTACCACGGTCAAGGCACAGAAACGCAAAGACATTAGTAAAATAATCTATGTGACATGTGCAAACCTATAGCACCATTTTGTAGAATATCACGACACATGCTCATGCTTTCCTGTACACGTAAACGGCCCAGCGTATGCATGTTCTACGTAAGCAGCACCATGCGCATGTGTTGTCCCATGTGTTGTGATATTCTCCAGAATGGCGCAATAGGTGACACGGATGAGAAGAATTGTTGAAGAAAGTCATTATTTTAGTTTTTTGTGCACAAAAAGTATTCTGGTAGCTTTGTAAAATTACGGTTGAACCTCTGATCACATGTACTATTTTAACGGTGTCCTTGCTACGCTTCTGTGTCTTGATCGTGGTAGTACCTTTGCTGTCTGTGGATGAGGGTGAGTAATAAATAACAGATTGGTTTTTTTTTGGGGGGGGGGGTGAACTATCCCTTTAAATCTTTGTTTTAGCTCTGATCTGATCTTAAATGTTTTGGTCGTGCTTTGGATTTCCTGAAACTAATATAAATACCAGATAAGCTTTTTGGCGAGTCTTTATGGTATATATTTTTATCCTTAGGGCTAATTTTCTGCAGCAGTTCTGCATTTTCACAGTTCTCATAGCTTCCCCACTCTGTTATGATGCACAGATGGATTTCAGAAAACAAGAGAAGGTGCATGATGTTTCTGCTGACATGCTGAATATTGCATTGCTATTGTGCGTATGAAAATAACAGGATATTCATATTTAATTACACAGGAGACACTCTGTCTCACAAACACACACACACACACACACACACTGTGGCATACGAACACAGCTTTTGATATCAGCTTACCTTGGAGAATCATTCCTTTGATCTATTGAACAGCAATACATCACAGAATAAAATCATCCTATTCTAAAGCTCGGTTTTTTAATGTCTGTTTTCTGAAAATCTTGAGTCACTCTTGCTATGTACAGTATATTTACAAATCGATCTTTTGCATAACCTCTTGTGTTGGCGTATGCATGTTTCTTCCAGAATATGATCAAGGCGGCCAATGAAACAGACAAACAGCAGACCATTGTTAAGCTACACGAACAGTCAAAGAAGACTCTGGAACAGGAGATTTTGAACTACAGGGACGAAGCCCAGAAACAGCGAAAGATCATCTACCAGCTGGAGAAAGAGAGGGATCGCTACATAAACGAGGCCAGTGAGCTCACCAAGAAGGTACAGCACGCACACACACACACACACACACACACACACTAAAGCTCAGTGCTCAGTGAGTGATTGAGAATGTCACCTTAAAGTTATTTTTGTTCATTTTTTAATCATATAGTGAAATTTTTTATGTTATCATCTTGGTGAATGGAATGATTTAAAGTGAGACAAACCAACTAAATAACCAAACATGATGTCACTTCCTGAAGGATGATGTCATTAATGGTGGCTTTTGTTATAAAGATTTTACAAATTAGTACACAGGAACAACCTACGAAATGAATATTAATTTAAGAAGATTTGTATAAAAATTAAAATTAGAAAAAGGAAAAAAAGAAACACAATTAGGTGTAGGATTTACTTTGAAACAAGTTTTACTCAGAAATGTATTGTAAATGTCACAAATAATTACAAAGAAGTGGCAAGGAATTAAATTCACACAGAATTAAATTGGGGAATTTTAAAGTATAGGATTGAAATAGTACTTTTTTTTAGATCTTTGTTTTAGTTACAACTTCAAATCTATCCATCTTTTTAAAGAAAGTTGTAAGCTATAGCGCCCCTTGTGGCAGTACTGAGAATGCAACACATAATTGCACTTAGATGTGAATTGAATTTGAACCCTTTTCAAAACATGATAAATTAAATGTAGCTTGTGTGGTTTGATGTATTTACATTCATACTTGCATAAAGTATGTTTTAGGCCTAAGAGTAAAAATAATCCAAATCCCCTCACATTTTTTTCTCTTACGATGTTTTACTTTCTAAGAGTTGTTGAGAGTCGAGAGTCTCTTGGTTTTTGTCTTGTAATCCCTGAAGGCATTTCTTCAATCTGTAGTACTTCAGCATGCTTGTGTGAGTCATCTTACTGATGATTTTATGAAACTGTTGCTATCGCAACAGTGCGATGTGTGTGTGCCACTTTATACACACTTCAAGGCAGTAACTTTTAGGCATTTATGGGTAAACTTGTTTAGGTATAATGGGCAACTATCAAGTTAAGTCAAGCGTGCCGTGAACATAATTAGAGAATGGTCTGATTGGGTCTGATGTTTAACCTGTTTTAATTACATGACGGTATTTTTATTTTTTTATCAATAATCTACATTTCTTAAAGGGCCAGTCACCCAAAAATTAAAATTCTGTTATCATTTTCTGTACTAACTTCTTTTGCGTTCCATGGATGAAAGTTTTAAGGCCAATTCACACTGCACTGACAAACGCCAACAAACGCCAACAAACCAGTCTGTCGGAGTTTGTTGGATCAGTGTGTTACCCCTGTTGGCATTGGTTGGAGTTTGTTTTCACCCGACTGAACGTGCTTAATCGGCGTTTGTTGGTCGTGGAATGTCTGCGCAGTGTGAAAGGGTTTTCCAACAATCGGCAACAAACTCTGACGCGACACGAACTGTTGCCATGACGATGCACATATTTAACGTAAAGCGTGCTTCGCCCACGGGCTCTTTCGTTTTATTCGCCGTCTTTTCAGGCGAAGAATGACTCGCAAAGACATTAATAAGAGTAAAATTTTGATTGCGGTTACAGGATCATCAGACTTACAACATCTACACCGGACGCGAGTGGCGTGGTGCGATGCAAAAAAATACAATAGAGGTTCTATTGATTTTAATCAGTGACGCTGTCTGCACTGAATGCGGTGCGATGCGACGACTGTCACGTCTGGTGTAGACACTGTGTTACCTGACTCTCTGTGACGCGAAGTTTGTTTGGCAGTGTGAACATGACAGCTATTTTTCATAAAATTCTAAATCCAGCTGCCAACTTGAGCCTTGTTTGTTGGAGTTTGTTGGCGTTTGTCTGTGCGGTGTGAATTGGCCTATACAGGTTTGAAATGACATATGGGTGAGCAAATGTTGACAGGATTATTATTTTGGGGTGAACTATTCCTGTAAATGAGCTCGGCAGTTTGCTTCATTATCTCACCATGACCTTTTATAAGAGATCTTATGACATGAGGAAATTACAGTTTGGTTAATGTGTCACCTGCTATTCTCAGTTAATGTTATTCATTTAAATAACGTACTTGTGGAAATGCATTAGATGCAAAGAAGAAAAAAGGTATTTTTAAGATGACTGATTGGCCAGTTAGAGTCACTTAGTAAGACATTTAATTTTCTGCTAGAAAGTTTCTGCTGCTCTCAAGTTATTCTTTTAAATTAAATGTTCTGATGATTAAAACCATCTGTTGACTGATTTTTTTTTTTTTCTTTTTCAAATCAGAAAGCGGTGCTGTTAATTATAATTACAGACTTTGATGTGATGGTCATTAAATACCTTTGTACTAAAAATATCTATCTTGAACAGTAGTCCATGAAAAATCTGTCTTTTTTTTGGTGTTGACACACCCCTTAGCATCCTGGCATTTGCCCTGACATTTGTTTTCTCAGGTTTTATGTTGGGAAAGTGCACTGCAGCATGAACAGGAGGATCCAGGTTTACATTCAGCTCTAGGCACATCCTCTAACTCTCTTTCTGTCTTGGACAGATAAGACCAAACATAATATATTCCATATAATAGTGTTCCTGTTTCTGTGTAAACTAGACTAGCTGCACCATCCTTTGAAGATCTGCACTGTAAAATATTGCCAAGAGTTGACAAAATTTAACAGTGTTTCTTGCAATAAAATAATCTGAATTGTACTATATATATATATATATATATATATATATATATATGCATACACACTAGTACAGTGAAACAGACATGCTGTTTCTATCTATAGATTCTGCCTTTACTCACAGCCCTCATTATACTGTCTTACACACCAAACAGTGCAAGCAGTCACCTTCAGTTTTCAGTTTTCAGCTACATAAAGGTTGCGCTGAAGAAGGTGTTTATTTTGGAACAGCTATCACAGTTTCCTAGGAACCAGAGGCTATTTGAGACACAACATCGCTTTTATGTATTCAGCATTGCTAACATTTGCTTTCTTTCAGAGAGATTTTTTTTTTTTAAAAGTTAATAATCTAATTCCAGGTAAAAAATGCTCAGCTGTAAGCATTAGTAAGGCCGTGTGTTGAAAAAGCTCTTAGCTAATGGTTTTGTGATTGCCTCCTGAGATCTGACTCCACAACTGTAGCTTGCTAGTACTTTGCAGAGAATAAAAATTCTTCTGATTTAAACTAAAAAACACGGTTCAAACAAGTAGGTCTATAATGCCTGAAGAAAGCTATTCGTTAGCATTCCCATTCAGCTGGTGCAGGAAGTGTGCAAGAATGCCGCTCTCAGTTCTTGGCACAGAAGTTTTAGAGACTTTTCATAAAAACAGAGTGATATTAAACATTTATTTGCAGTATTGTCTGTTGCCCCCTTCACACACTAGCATTGCATTACATACAGTAGTTATTTAGAAAACAGCTGTCTTTACAAATGCAAATCTGTAGATCTTCAGTCTGTAATTTTTATAAGGCCAGCACATATCATCCCCAGACTGTCTCATTATATTTCACCAACGTTCCACCATCATTAATGGAATGTTATTTATAGAAAACCATTACGGGCGATCGTCCTTAGTCCTGAATAATAAGACTGATAAAAATTTCTTAGTATTTTATTAGTGAACCTTTAAAATAATGAGAGCATGCATGTTCTTCTGTATATCTGTACATGAAAAATAATTTGTAAACATCATATGAGCAGTAAATGTGAAGCTGTGTGATGAAGTGAGGCTTTTGAGCAAAACATCTTAATATAAATCCTTTTTACTTTTGGAGAGGACATGCATTTTCATATACTAGTAGATATACAGTATAAGTAATGTAAAGATATGGTACTGAAATGCTATTATTAAATTCTTTTAACTTTTTCTAGGTTAGACTGTTTGACATCTGACATGATTGATGACTCTATGCACTGCAGTGCTCCACAAAATCACCCAGTGGACAAAACCAATGTGTTGTCCTATAAGATGACATTTAAGGGGATAAAAAAGTATGACTTTTACCATGTTCAGATCACTGAATATAGCTAGATTTATAGAGGAGATGATGGAGAAACTCTACGGTGTTCGCAAGTTTGATTTATAAGGCCCCAGAGCTGACTATGAATTGTGAGTTGTTGAATTTACGGGAAGTGACTGGCGTTATTTTCTCATGCTTTGGTTGATTATATACACACTACTTTCAGAAGGGCTGAGTATTTACAACCAGTGGGCTCACCTGACACATGCACCTTTCTTTATCTTTACAGACACAATGTGTTTGGCGTGTATGTCTGAAAGCTGTTGTCAAAATATCTCTACAGGAGCTATTTAACCCTCAGTATAGCACATGTGAGTTTGAATGGCACAGCCTTGGACACATTCTGTTATCGATTTAACGTAAAAGTTCCACGCATTTTTGAAGCCTGTGCTCAGGACAAAGTAAATATATTTTTTAGTGTTATTTCAATCAAACCCCACTGGAACGGTTTATTTTTGCACTTTGCTAAATGCACAAGTGAAAAGGTTAACATGGATTGGCAACTATTCAGATTGCAGTGAAATTCAATAAAGGCAAGTTGTTTGGTTCTCTAAAGCATCTGAGTTAAAGAAAGCAAATCAAAACATGACATGTGGAGATAAAGGTAAAGGCAATTCTGAGTCTGTATTTGCATCAGTGCAAGGTTGCATAACCTCTTGATGAATAACATAAACACCATTCCAAAATTTTGGCAGAAAGGCTGTACGAAGCAGCAGGCAACAAAATGATGTTGTCTCACATTGTACCCTGTTTTGACTAAAATCTATGGGAGCATCACTTTTATCTTTCACAGATAAAGCAGTCATACATTAGAGTGGCCTAATTTTCTTTTAAAATATTCTCAGCCTTTTTGAATTGCAAGCCCCCAGTGTCCAGCACAATATTTGAAAGCTTCCTAAATAATATTAATACATTAATTCTAATATATTATTAATTATTATTATTCCAGAAGTTTCAAGAACTGTGTTCTTTTTTAAAAACAATAGGTATTGAGGAAAAAAGTAAATGAAATTGTTTTTTTTTTCTGCAGTCCGTAAGCTTTGCCTCTTTGTCGCCATCTATGTTTGAAAACCTGTAATTGCAGCCATGTGTGGAATTATCCTGATTGCGTGGGTTGTGAGTCAGCACGGTTTCAGCCCGGATGAATCTTTTGAGGTGAATATGTAGTGACTGCACCGGTGTGGATGCCGCACTTAGAAATCACAGATTCTAGCCTTGGAATATATGACCCTAATAAGAATTTTCACCATATGTTGTCATCTGAACAAGTAAGTAACAAGTCCGCCACGCTTCTGACCAACTGAGCAAAAAGCATTACAATAAATTGCGCAACCAATGGTGATTTAATTTAATGATCGAAGAGCTCATTTCACATCAAACCGTGAAAATTGTTTGTTATAGGCTAGTTTATTCTCAAATTATTAACGTTAACAACATCAGCATTGCGTGACTATGAGTATAGTGTGTATTAGCGTAGATTTCAAATTATGTATGGTCATATAGGTCTAATCTCTAATGTTGTAACATAACGTGCCTCACAGAGCACAACGAATACTCGGGTATAAAAGGTAAGAGGGTTTTTAATGGAAACAGGAGGTCGACACAATGTACATACTTTAAGGACGGACAAACTGGAACTAAACAGACAGGGTATTTAAACACAAGATAATCAAGGGCAGACAGGTGGAGGGAATTAATCAATGATCAAACTAAACAAGAACAGGAAAGACCACATAAGGACAGACAGGAACCAAATGGAACACAAGAAAACGAACCAAAAAACCAACATAAAAGTCCTGGGATGTGACAGTACTCCCAGAAAATGATTTTTTGATGACATTAAAATGACGTTTAATTATTCCAGTTGCTGTGAGAAAAGGCTATAATTAAACGATCCACTACCTGCAGGATCCTCATATGCGATAGCCTAGTAGCCAGGACAACTTCTTTATGTTTACAGGCGTGACGTCTGTATGATTCAGTATGTGAATTTACTATGCATTTTGTGTTGATTAGAGCGTTGGCTTGGCAACATGCTAACTTTATACTCCGTAGAGGTGTTTAGTCATGTTGTTAATTTGTAATGCTAATTCGCAATGGGAACCCTGGGGAATTTTTTAATGGGTTTTTAGAATAGTGTTTTTTGATTTATGAGTAAAGTAAGGTTTGTGTTTAACATATAAAGTGACTGTCATGTTTTGTTCTACAACATAAATCATACACAGCTGTGACTTAAACATAAATTTGAAAACAGGTCTGTGTATTGGAAATCTTGGTTTTAAGATTACGATCTGAACAGATCTGTTTTTTTTTTTTTAAACTGAAAGTGTTATTCAAGTCTGTTTTGATCATGTGATATAGCAAGTAGCTGCCTATGTAGACAACAGATAGAAATGTGTAGACAACATTTCAGAAAGCGCTATAGACTAGTTCCAGATTTAACCCCACTGTCTCTGTCTGTCTTTTCAGGTTCTTGAGAATATTGAGGACATTAAACTGAAGGAGATGCAGATATTTGAGTATAAGAAGAGAATCGCAGAAGCTGAAACAAAACTGAAGCAGCAGCAGAATCTCTACGAGGATGTCAGGACAGAGAGGAACCTCTTCAGCAAGAACCTGATTGAGGCCAAGGTAAGTGTGTACATGTGTGTGTGTGTGTGTGTGTGTGTAGACCTTCATCTTACAGATCTACTCCCCATGTGCTTGAGAGCAGACGTAGAGGCCAGTAGATCCATGGGATGATGTCTTTGGGAAATTCGCCCCACTGAAGCTTGTGTAGGGTGGTGTGGACATTAATCTTTGTCCAGGAATTTGCCCATTTGCACAAAGTCGGAAATAGCAGGTAACCTATCTGCTGTCCGGCCTGAAATTACGCAAGTACATGAATGTAGACGCTTCTAGCTACACAAAACCCATTTTCATGCATTGATGCATTGCGAAATGTGTCAGAATGCAATTCAAAATGCAACACAAGTTGCGTTCTCAGCATTGCCCTGAGAAGCTAGACAGTGGAGAATTAGTGTGAACTGTTATTTTCTGTAGTCACTTTTCTCCTGTCATGGTTTGAATGTCTGCTAACATTTCTGTTACTGTTGCTAAGCAAATGAAAATGCTGTTATTATTTACTCACCCCCATTTTTTTTCGAGCATTTTTCTGGCTTAAGTATAAGTTTTTAATAGGAAAATCTCTCCAGAAGTCTTGAAACCTTAATTAGTTGATGTAATTGTAAAAATGTGATTTATTTGTGTAATGGCAAAGCTGAGTTTTCAGCAGCTCTAGTCTTCAGAGTAACATGATCCTTCAGAAATAATTTCAGGAAAATGGACCAATATGTTGATGACTCATTCTGCGCTACATACATTTTCATTCAGTCACATTCCCTTTAGAATGAGAATATTCAGCATCCAAAAGACACATGCAAACCGCTAGCAAATCATGGTTCAAAGCTGTCATATGAACAAAGTCTATTGCCTATATGTTGTTGTTTTTTTTTTTTAAAAAGGACAAGCTCAAAACTTTCTGTATCAGTAAAAATATGTCAACACAGACAAGAAAGCCTTGAAAGCTGCAGTAAGAAACTCAAGTGTAAGACTTATTTTTCAGGTCTATAAATGACTCTCCTTTGTTGCAAGTTTTTCGCTGATGACCCATTCCTGCTGTGTCACTTTTTCCTCACTGCACTGAAGAATAAGTGTGTGTTTGTGTGTTTTGAGTGTGAATCTTCTACGGAGGTTGTCTACCTGTCTGCCTGGCTGTCTTTGTGTCTGTATAAGTTTGGCCAATTTCTCACCTCCTAGGATCAGAACGCTGAGATGAAACGCAAGGTGAAGATCGTGAACCACATGTTTGAACAGCTAAAAGATGAAATCACCACAAAAGAGGTGGCTCTAGACAAGGAGCGCCAGGAGTTCCAGCGCGTAGAGAGAGAAAGGGAAAATCTCAAGGTAACCCATTTCATCCTTTACTGCCACTTGTCTCTCGGCATCTTAGTTGTGTATACTTTCAGATCTAACATTACTATGCCTAGTCAGTATCCTTACTAGGCATGATGGGACATGTTTCCAATAAAACATGTACTAATGCACAACTTGATATTTCATATTATATAGTTTATCCTGACTGAAGTATTGTAAAAAAAAAATAAAAATTTTTTTTTTAATTTAATTTAATTTTTAGTATTTATTTAAACTGTTAGTCTGTACATTGCATATTTACACCAGTGGATGGCAGAAATGTACAGTTTTTATGAACGAATCATTGCCTCATTCATTTACTTAGTTCAAAAACACTGATTCCAATTATCTGGCAAAAACAGATTCTTGACAATAAACAATTCTTGTTTATTGAACTGTTGTATAAAAGTGTCACAACTGTGTTGTTTTTCTGACTATGATTGTAGCTGTGATTACCTGATATGCATCCTTTTATTTTTACTTCTTTAGCTGGTTGATTATTAAGGGTGACGCTGATGGGTTTTTTTTTTTTTTTTTTTTTTTTTGTGTAAACACAGTGATAGACTGGTCACTGTCCTTAAAGGTACTCATTTATGGTGCTTGATATGACCAGACAGCATAAGAAAAGTAACCTTGCATTCAACTTTGAGGAGATATTTTTCATAATCCTTTCATTATTACTTTCCAGATCTTTGCGCTTATCAAATACAATGGCACGTCTCTTCTTCTCTCTGTCACAAGCTTTCAATATCACCCTCACAAAGGATAATATTGGAATATCAAATAGAATGGCACAAAAAAAAGAAAGAAATAAAAGAAAACACAAAAGATCACTCCATATTTTATGACAGAAATATAAATGTGAGTTCAGAGAGGGCTTTGACTCTGCGCACTTTCAAATTCAACATCTGACATGAAAGACTTAATGAATATGCAATGCTTTTTGGTGGTTATTGGAGTTGTAAATTATATATGACCTTGTTCTGAGGTATAGACTGAGGGGTGTGGTCACGGAGAGAGACAAAGCAAGAGAGAAACAGCTTGAGTGTGTGACTGCCCAGCATTGCTATAGGGCTGACTGATGCAACAGATCTAAAGTAGCCACTAATCCTAGTTTAGCTTTACATTCATCATGGACCTTTATAAAAAAAATACATGCAGCGGTGGATTGATACTGTGGGGTCTAAACATCTGAGACCGCAATGGAAATTACTTTAAAAAATATATATATTATTTATTTTGTTTAACACTGGAATGCATAAAAGAGATCAATTTGTTTTATGGACTATTTCTCATTAACATAATTAAATGTCTTGATATTCCACATATTTTTCATAAGCTGAGCAGCAGAAATGTTATTTATGTATTTGTCATAGGTTTGGGAAAAATAACATTTTCATATCATCAATATCGCACGTTTTAATAAAGCGGATTCAGAATAATGCTTATGCATTTTCTATGAAACTTTGACTCATCATGCTATTTTGGTGATTAGTTTTTTATAATAATACAACACGAATTCCAGAAATGTTGGGATGTTTTTTTAAATTTGAATAAAATAAAAACTAAAAGACTTTCAAATCACTTGAGCAGTTTTGTTTAACATAAACTGTGAAATTTTACACTTTTATGCACTAAATGAGCTCATTTAAAATTTGATGCCTGCTACAGGTCTCAAAAAGAGTTGGTACAGGGGTAACAAAGGACTGAAAAAGCAAGACATTTCAAAAAGATTCAGCTGGGAGAACATCTAGCAACTAATTAAGTTAATTGACATCAGGTCTGTAACATGATTAGCTATAAAAGGGATGTCTTAGAGAGGCAGAGTCTCTCAGAAGTAAAGCAAAACTCCAGAAACTCATAACTTGATGACCAGACGTCTTCAAGCCCTAATATATATACACACACACACACACACACACACACACACACACACACATATATTTTCACCCACCATGGTATATTTTGGTAATTAGTTACACTACAATAACAAACAAAAAAATGCATGTTACTAGTAGACCATTGATTTTTGAGTCACTTTATGGTTTCATGTTGGTTTTTAAAGGTTTCTATAATTTTGAAAAATGTTAAACAAAGAAATCAGCATAAAATGTCAGAATTTTGGACCCCACTGTATGTTAATATTTGGAGCATGGCGAA
>SCHK01332455.1:8145-20117 GCA_004124795.1 Poropuntius huangchuchieni
AATGTACTACCACTGGAATTAATTTTAATATATATTAAAATAGAACTGTTATTTAAAATTATAAATATATTTCACAATATTACTTTTTTTATTGAACTGTATTTTTGATCAAATAAATGCAGCCTTGATAAACATAGGATACCAACCCCAAACATTTGAATAGTAGTGTTCATATTCATGTTCCTTTCCGTGGTGTACGTGATTCACACGTAGCTTCTATGCCTTGTAACTTCGATTGAAACTTTTGCTTCTGATGCACAAGGACTATTTCAGTGAACATTTATCTCCATTACCAACTTTCAGATTTCAAACTGGCTGGCGATGATGATAAACAGCTTCCAATCGGTCTCACATTGATGACAAAAGCATTTTGCAAATGAGCCACGGTTTGAGACAGCATAAAGTGTGAGAACAGACCAGCGGGGTGGCAATTGAACTGAGGTTCAGACTCAGGGAACAGCAAGTGTTAACGCAGCATTATTCTCCCCGAAACATCATTTATTATGGATTTTGTCCATTTCCCAGAAGTTCAATGGTTTGACAAAAGCTACTGCTGAGCTGAAGTCACACCTGCTCAGTTCTGCTCATATAGAGACTGTATTGTAACAGTGATTTTTGGTGCAATGAGTTATTGCATCTATAACACAATTTGAAGAAAAACTGATAACTACTTTAAAAGAACTATTAATATATAGTTCAGTCATGAAACTCTAGATTGGCAATGAGCTTACTGCCTTGCATTTATACAGTATGGCTGGCTAGCATTCACTTGAGATTCCTGATTCTCTGAAACTCTCCACCTTCCCCAGCTCCACCTGTATAGATCTGTTATGGGTTATTTTATACGCTATTTGTGCAGCAGCAGTATGTCTGCACCATATCGCCATATGCATTGGCAATACCAAGTTCCTGTACTTGCTTGCAGCAGCAGCAATAATCTACAACTACAGCAATAACCAACAGCAGCAGCAATTCAGCAGCAGCGTAGCAGATCTATTCTGCCAAGACCAAAGACATTAACATTGTCATATGTTATGTCATCATGCTAAAATGTTCCGAGAGTTGTCATGATTGAACTATTAATATGTCAAAAGTAAATGGGTAGTTACTTTTGTAAAGAGTTATGACATGCTATACAACAGCAAAAACTATTTTGAATAGCATTTAGCTATTATTATTATTACTCATGCAACTTTTAAAGCCACATATTAATTGATTCGATTTTAAAAGTTAATTTGTTTCACTGCATGATGACAAATATGAGTGAAAAAAACCTGTGATAAAACCAAAGATATACACGTTTTGTTGTAAATTTAAAAAAAAAGAAATATGTCAACTACCCACATGTGTGCATCTGTACGCCATTACCTGTATAAGTCTGCTCTGTTCAGTCTGCAGTGTATTCAGGTCCTGTCCCAGGTTGCTTTGTCCTCTTCTGAGAGACTCATAGTCCATCTTCAGCTGTCCCGCATGGGCAGACAGCTTAGCAACTTCCTCTGCCAAGTTGACCAATAGCGCTCGATCCTGACCTTTGACGGACTTGAGATCCGTATCGTGGTCGGTGAGCGAATGCAGCAAAGATGTCTGCACGCCTTCCAGCCGCAGGAAATTACTGTTATAATCAGGGCAGTTGGGGTCGATGAAGATATTGATGCGTGATCCATCACCCCTCTCGACTGTCACCAACGCATTGGCTTCGTCCTGATTGGTGCTAATATGAGGGGGGCCGTCCGACATGGGGGGAGCCTGGTAGTGGTTCATAAGAAGAATGGTTCCCGTCACTGTGACTGCGAGTAGAACGGCCACGAAAAGCAGGATGGTACATAGCAGATAGCTACAACTCATCCTCTGCAGACAGACAGAGACAGAAGAAAAAAGACACAGGGAGACAGAGAGAGTTAAAGCCATCATAACATCATAATCATCATTACCATTTCTGCAGAACAGAAAGTGCTTTTTAAAGCCCGTCGGGGATAATACTGCAGTCTGACACAACTGCAGGAAAGACAAGGAAAGAGAGATGGAGGTGTTTCTCGCCCTGCTCTCCTCTCCTTTCACAACTTCGCATGAGAATCATCTGTTTGCTCTAATAATGCTCATTTCTTAGTGACATAGTTCCTCTTTTCTTGCAAAAACACAAACAACCCTCTCTTCCCCTCTCAGCTCTTCTCTGTATATTTGAATCAGAGGTAACACTTTAGAACAGGGAACACATTCAACTATTAACTATGAGTTTTCCCTCAGTAAATTCTTAATTTGCTGCTTATAAATAGTTGTTAAGTTTAGGTATTGGGTAGGATTAGGGATGTAGAATAAGGTCATGTAGAATAAGGCATTAATATGTGCTTAATTACTACTAATAAATGGCTAATATTCAAGTAATATGCATGCTAATAAGCAACTAGTTTAGAGACTCTAAAATAAAGTGTTACCGGATCAGATTATATGATGAATAATCTCTGTAAAGTAATTTAAGTCTGAGAAAATGGCTACAAAAAAATGTAAGGATGTATTATTATTTGTATGAATAAAAATCTGAAGTATTAAATTGCAAAAGTTCGTAATTTAAAAGATTTAAAGTTAGTTTATTTTTTGTTTTCACATTCACACTGGTATGAATGGAAGTCAATGAATCAAAACGTGTTGTGTGAGGCTTTATTTAGTAATCAAGGGTTCTTCATCAGAGAAGTGCTTCTCACAAATATGAAACTCAGAACCAGACATAAGCACCATGTTTGTGAGTGTATGCTGTCAATGTGCATTATCCATTCACTCCATTAACCATTTTGCGCAGTTAATAAACTCAGCTCTCCATCTCTGGTGTTCCCTTTAATGGGAAAAAATTAAACCACTTTGAGTGTACTATCCAAACAAATGTGTGTGTGAAGTCTGGACATGTGTACATGCATGCAAGGATGCACTGGCAGTGGAGGTGTGCTCTTGGAGTAAAATATCAGATTCCCTGAATAAGCGTGTACGCATATGTTCTCTTTTTTTCCCAAGCCTTCCTGTTCATAAATATGCTAAACAGCCACGCTGGCATTGGCCCATACTGATGGGTGGTTAATGGCTTGCTTTACGAGTTGGCTTTTACGACCGACTCTAGGAAAATAAAAAGATTTCGGGGAAGCACTTCAGTGAACAGTTTGCTCAGAGAGACCAGAGATCTACCATCCTCCATCTCTGATGGCTGGTGGAACATGTTGTTAGATGTGATAAGCTCCTGGTACTGTATGATTTAAATAGGATCAAACCACATTGAATTTGTTCTTTACATTAATCTATCCTTCATAGAATTACTTCTGACACAGGTGTATTGGTATTCTGTCAAGCAAGTACGCTGAAACATGTTTTCACCGATTTCAACTTAAAAACTTAAGTTTTGTGGCTGCCTTCAAATTTTAAGTAATATCAACTTAAAAGCACAAGTCATATCAACTCACGATTTTAAATCTTGCCTTGTGCTGAATTGCTATAACTTATAAAAAACAGTTGAAATATAAAACTTATTTTTATGAGTTAAAATAACTTAAAAACATAAGTTGTCATTACGTTTTCATCCTGTATGTTTTTTTCAAGTTTACATGTATTACATTCTTTATTATTATTTTTATTGACATATTTATTTAGATTTACATTATTAAAATGATTAATTATTATTATTAATGCAGTTTCCAACAAATGTTTGTAATGAACTATGATACATGTTTATATGTTTATATATAAACTATGCCAGCATGAATGACAAGATAAAAGACACTGGGCATTAGTTAAAATAGATTTCCAGGTCCTTCATAATTCACTGATATCTGATGCTTCAAATTTATTCAAGCCAACTGTTCATACTAAAATACAAATATGACTGATGCACTTAAATTCTACATGTAATCCAATTGAACTCAATCCAGTAATGCTCCTTGGACAGTTTCTATTTTGAACAGCTGTTTCATCTAGATGAAAAACTTCTAAAACAGATTCAATCGGCAAACTCTCAAAAGGTTGAAGGCAGTATTGATAGTTGGACTATACAGTATGAGCCATTTCCCCTCTAGATCAACCATCATTGTGACTGCTTTCTTTTCCATGTTCTGTTGCTGATTCTCTCCAGCTGAGCCTCAGTAGATTGATAGCTATTTTTGCTTGTTGTATGTTATTGAGTGAAGGCTGCAACAACTTCAGAACTGAGTATCTCTCAGAGTGTATTTCTCTCTCTCTCTGTCTTTGTCCCTTCTCCAAACCTCTCTCACACAGACACATACACACAATATTCTAAACAGAAACAACACCATAAATAGGCTACACTGAGCATTTCTATGTGCGAGGTCTGTTTTCTCCCACACACTGGTGCATTCACTTGAATTTTAATTTTAACGCCCAGACAGATGAAGGGTGTTTCTGCAAAAAAATTGGTTTGCATAAAATATTCAGAAAGCAACGACACTTCAGTGGATATGAGATAGATGAATCCATAAGAGGCCTGACATACAGGGAAGAATATGATGAAATGCAGAATATAAGCCAACTGTCTGTGTATAAGAGCGGCATTTAGATGAATATGTAAATACCGTACATGCTCTGCACTTTCTTCTCAATAACAAACTGAACACAGAACAAAAGTGACATTAGTGAGAAAACAGCAGTTAAGAAAGCATCTGATCATACACTCTAAACAATGCTGGTTATTAAAAATTGGGTTGTTTTGACCCAGCAGTTTGGGTTAACCCAACCTTCTGGACAGTAACCCAACAGCTGGGTCAAAACAACCCAATCTCTGTTCTGTCCATACTTTACCAAGCGCTGGGTTGCGTTTTTAGAGTGCAGCAATGTAAATATGTGTCACTTTCAGTTAGAATTACATCTTGATTTTCTGCTAAAAAGCAGCTCTCCATTTAATTAATTGTATGAAAAAGTCTCTCTGTCGTCTCATTTTGTGTGCCAGATACATTTATTTTAAAATGTAAAAAATGTTAGAACTGTAATTGTACAAAAGTAATATAAGCAACATTTTTAAAAGCTAAAGTGGTTACCGTTTTTCATTCACTAGTTAGAATAACTCAATATTTGAATTAACTGTAAAAGCTGAATAATCAAAGACTACTGTTTAAATCGTTTCTTAGTCACTTAATCATTCTAATAGCCATTAGATTAATCCGTTATCAAAATAACCATTTGTTGAAAAAAGTAAAAATGCTTTTTTTTTGCATTACAAATTATATTATCAGCTATTAGTGTCACGTTGTTTCTTTGTTTTAATTGTTTCAAAATTTGAAAATGTTTTATTTTCAATTAGTTTTTGAATTCATACTTTCAGTGTGGTCTTAGACATTTGGACCCACTTTATATGCTCTAGTAGTTCCAGGAACTAATGATGTGTCAAGCTTTAAGTTTAATGGTGTGAGAGATTGAAGCCCTTACCTTGGGCGGTGTTTGTCTGACTGTGTCTGAGTCTGACCAGCGATGTTTGAGCTGAGAGGAGTTGGGCACACGCTCACAGAATGTCTGCATCAAACAAACAAACATAAAACTAAATGAAGTGCTGTTTTTCTTTGCCATTTGGTGTGTGTTTGTGTGTGTATACAGGTTTGCCTATACTTAAGAGTCAAAATAAGAGTCAAATGCTTCACTAAAATATTATGCCAACTGACTTTATGTGTCCGTTACAAATTATAGTCATCAGTCAGGCAAATCATGCTTAGACTGCAACATAACGTTATAAGGTATAAGATTTCTGTGAAGGTTAGGTTTAGGATATAGAAAATTAAAATAGATAGAAAAACAATGAAAGTTCTGAACTACCTTGAGATGTACTCATTACAGTAAATTATATTGCATTACATTATATTACTTATCAAACAAAGCTTTGTGTGTTTGTGTGTGGGTGTGTGTCCTGGTATTCCCTACATCATGGGGACCAAATATCCCCACAGTGATGGTAATACCAGTCAATTTTGACCTTGCAAAGCTTATAGAACACAGAGTTATACCCTATTTTTGTGAGGGTAGGTTTAGGTTTAGGGTAAGGGGATAGAAAATAGTTTGTACAGTATGAAAACCATTACAGCTACTGAATGACCCCATAAACCATGAAAACCCAACATGCGCTTGTATAAACTCAGCTGGCATGAGACTCGTCCCTTTGCTCTAATAATGCCCCTTTAGTAATATAGCTCCTCTTATCTCGCAAACACATAAGGTCACATATACACTTTCATAAGCAACTCAGATTTTCTTTTTAATGTCTCCGGCAATAACAGTGGACAATATTACATTAGCTTTCTGCTATATGGTAACAGAATCAGACTACTGAAACATTAGGAAGGCCTATCAGTGCTTTCTGTAAGGCTGCTTTCAGAAGCAGAAGATGGTCCTGTTTTCCAGTCACTCTTACGGATCTGGTGCATGTTATTCCTAAAATAAACAGGTTGCTTTTTTAGACTTTCTTATTTTTCTGCCGCTCCCATCTAGCCACCTATAGAGCCAATTTTTTGTGATCAAATAAATTTCTAATGGATAAAATTAGAAATTTCAGCCTGCATTTTTTCCTCATTTAATATCTTTTTCATAAAGACATACATCACATTATTGAAGTTAAATGGCCTGCAAATGCGGTTTCACAAAATACAGTATTGCCACAAGACATTATAGTTGTTTACATGAGACTAATATGAATGAAACTAGCCTTGTCTCTGCAGGTTTCCAATCTTTCTGCTGCTGTCTTGACCATGTACAGTAAACACAAAGTAAGTTTCACATGATACATGCATGGATACCGTTCATGGATACCGAAAGATCGAGAGACAGAGAGCAAGAGTGCTCTAGATCTGCATGTAAGGTGTGTATAAGCTGACTACTTGTTAAAGTGCCCCATTATAGATTTTTTTTTAATTTCCTTTCATGCAGTGTGTAAAACAGCTGAATGAAATGACATCCTGCAAAATTTTAAATCTGAATGTGCACCATGTATAAAGTTATTGTCTCTCAAAAGAAAAATTAGACTCTAAATCATTGAAACAAGTCATTTTTAAAACGAATCCCAAGCATTTCATGTTGACATTAGTATACTGCCCGCCCACTAGTTGGTCTTTTCGCATTGGTCTGAATGAAAATGCAAATTAATGTTTTGCTACTAGGTGCCGCTTTTGGTTTCCCCGGAAACACTTTACACAAAGCAGCACTGTGCTCACAAACGCTGCTTTATCAGGCATTACAGGCATGACGAAATGGAAATGAGACCAATCAGATCAATCACCGCAGATTAGCATCACACAAACGAGGGGTTTGGAAAAATGAATCAATCAGCAAATTTTTGGTGAGTCGTTAACAAATAAGGTAAAAAAATAAATGCATATTATAAGACAATGACAGTGTTTCTTGACCTTGCACACATGTCATTCTGTTGTTAGGGACTCCCAAAACCAAAATATTAACCTTTCATTACCCATAATAGGGGCACTTTAAGCTAAGTTAGAGGTAGAAGCTTTATACACATTATGTCCTCGGTTTCAGAGAAATCATGAGATTGAATTACAATTTTGGATTTTGTTCACTAATACTACAACAACAACATGTACACAGTCTTATAGTATTACAATTTAAAAGCACGTGATTACACAGCAACACCTGAATTGTAGAAATTAGATTTGTGCTTTGACACTCTATACAAAAAATAGCCTCATTGATCGGCTTTTAAAATTATTCTTATATTATCCATTTTCCATATACTGTAGCCTCACATTAAATTCCATAAGCCAAATCCATTTTATTTTAATGTATTAATATAATAAGACATGTACTATTGAGAAAGGACACACTGAATTGGTTAGAAGTGACAGACATAATGCTAAAATGTTAAAAAGAATTCAGCATTGCCATTATAGAAGTAAACACAAACATATCTCACAATATTGGCATTTTGACCAGGTGAACTTAAGACACTTCTTTCAAAAAAAAATTGTTAAATCTTACTAAGCAACAAAAACACAAACACTTCATTTTCAGACAGTGCTTTCTGGAATTTAAGAGATTAAGATAAAGATAAAAGATAAAGACAGAAGTCTAATTATTTATTTATAATAAGTTTGATGCAAAAATATGTTCTGGACTAATGAATTAATACAATCTTTCCCATCATTCTAATTCAATTCAACTTGGTTTGTGGCCATTTCAATTCAAATTCACAAACACAAATTGAAAAAGAACAATTGCCAACCCTGTTGTTCTCACAGTATTAACAAATGTAACACTAGAAGTAAAACTGCCAGCATTTCTTCTCATTTCTAACTGTGTGTTATATCTCAGCTATAGAGCTCCTGACAGCAAACCCTATCTCCGTACCTCTCTAATATCCATCCTTTGCATATGTCACACAGACACACACACACAAAAAACAGAAACTCAATACTCCTGTACACTAACCCATCTCACTACTTCAATATCATTGTTGTTTTACAGTCATAGGCACACGTTGAGGTTTTCAACAATCTCAACTAGGGCCATGACAAAGAAACAATATTGCACATTGCACAGATATCCCACAGTGAGGAAGACGAATGGATTTTTCAACCAGTGCTCCTCTTGTATATATATATCGCCACTCATACATAGAGGAGTTTCCTGTGAATAATGCATGTAATAACATAAGAATCAATAGCATCTGACCACGAAGATGAACTCTCTATCGCTCGCTTTCTCTTTCTATCTCTTCTCTCAATTTCATTTGCTCCGGCTCACCCTTCCTTCCTCTATCCTCTCTCTTCACCTGTGTATTCAAAGCAAAAGACTGGAAAGGTTTTGCCAACATGGACCCCAAAGGGATAGTAAAACTTGAAATCACCTAGTCCACATGAGAAAAACTTATTAAACATACTAAATAATGTTTTAATTAAACTCTAAATGTAAGGTTTAGATTTAAGGTTAAGTAACTGAAAATATGATTAGCTTAGTATAAAAACAACAGAATTCAATGGAAAGTCTCCACCACGATAGGAAAACAAACGTGTATGTGTACGGATGGGTGCTCCTTCAACTCTAATCCACCCCAAATGCTATCGGGTGTGAAGTGATGCCCATTACAAATACAAGATGGAAGGGCGAGCCAAGGACAGCATACACAAACACACACAAGAAGATCCACCAGTGAGGCACTGGGAGGCAATCAAGGCCACAGGCAAATGTGAACTGATGCAATCTGAGGGGTAGAACAATGTACAAATGGGTAAACTGGATTGTCCTGTTTTTTCTTGCACTCAATACCGTGCATTTACTTTGGAAGAAAAAGAGAAAACTTCACTCCATTATAGGGACATATTCGATGGGACTCTATTAAAAAGCCTGTGGATTTTGGATCAATGCAAGGCATAGTGTTGTCCATACAAGACGTTGTTATTGGAAATATGTAAGAAAATATTGACAAACTGTAAACACCATAAACGCAGTGGGACAAACAAGAATTATAGGTATGTGTGAGATGTATTTTCTGTCTAAAGTTACGTTTCAAACAATGATCGCTTGATGTGGTTTCAAAATTGCGGTTAGCTTTGTGATCTTTAAACTGCTACGGCTTGAGTTTTCCGTGGATGACATGACAGCTAGTCGCGAGCTGAACTGAGAGACTCAGACCTCACAAAGTACTCGCTAGACCGCAGCGGTGCATTCCAGCCCACTGAGATACCAATGATTTCCTGCTCATCATATAATCACATCTAGTTAAGGTTATAAAGCAGACAGATAATGCTAATGATCATTTCAAGGTCAGGCGTAATATTTGAGAATGATAAAGTAAACCAATTTGGATTACAGCCAACAACAGAATATCGACTTGAGGTTCCCCTCCTAGACATAATAATGTAATAGAAAGTTGGATATAATTCAGAAATTTAGGAAGCAGTTTTTGATTGAGTTACTTGATTGAAACATGTTTTTTTTTTTCAAAATGAAAACATTGGGCTGAAGACAATAATAAGAAAAAAAATTAGCTTTAAGCTAGATTATGGCTGACTTGCTAAATGTCTTTTTCCTAGCCACCTTCTCACTTAAAGGGATAGTTCACACCTCAACCCCTGAAACTCCATCATAATGCGTTTGGTTTGTTTTCTTTTCTTTTTTTTTATACAGATGAAGTCAACAGCCCTCAAAACTGGTTTGGTCACCAACATTCTTCAAAATATCTTCTTTTATGTTTTTGCAAAAGAAAGACAATCATAAAGGTTTGAAACTAAATGTGGGTACATTTCATTTTTGGGCAAACTATCCCTTTAATTCTCAGATTTGCATGGATGCCAAAACTACATTGGATATTTTTGGCAAAAGTCAGCAAATGTCTGGACAAACTTTTTTGTCATCGACATGAGCTGGTAACTGTATGTGCTCTGACAAGAATGTGTGATTTTGCAGTCATTTCCCTGTGCTGCCTCAGTCGTCTTCAGCTGCTTCTAAACTGTTTAATTAGATAAGACGCAAAAAAGCCCAACAAACTAAAACCTAAAACAGATTTTCAATTAATTTTCTGGTTTTGGATTAAGTAGGCTTCACGTTTAAGAAACATTTTATGAGAAATATCATGCAAAAATGGTAAGGAAACAGCATCTATGGTATCTCCGGTGACTAATGCAAACAACTACAGAGTTCAAAAGTCTCTGTGTAACCCACACAAAACACTTAACATGCAATTACTCCAGCAATAAACCTAAAAAGCCCTAAAATGCTTCCGAGGAGACAATTGCTTGAATAAATGGCTCAAAACCCTTGACACCAAATACATAATCCCCAACTTTCAGCACAAAAGCACATAGTCTTCGGTACAGAAAATACAGTCAAGGGAAAACACACAAAGCCATGCTCTCGGAATACAAGTGGAGTGAGAAAAGAAGCTTTCACACTTTCAAGTGACAACAAAGCGTAATTGTCACCTTAAATTTCAATATTGTAGCTTTCACGTATATTCTTTTCTCACCCATCTGTCATTCTTCTCTCTGTCTCTACCACTCACCCATCCAACACAGCTTACTTTCTCTCTCTCTCCAACACTGAGCATCAGAGAGGACGCCTACCTAACGGTGGGTGGATAAGAGAACTCTGTGTGTGTGTGTGTGTGTGTGTGTTTTAGAGTAGCTACTAACCTCCAAAGCTGTGCATTGATTCACATGCCATCAGAAACTCTTTTCAGGGCAATGCGGGTGGCTAGGCCTCTCCAGAGCCAATTGGAAGGCAGGGATTTTGGAGTATATTACCGTATCACATCACTAAAAATAAAATAACCTCATTGCGTCATCCATTAAATGTAGGTCTCTTGAAGAAAAATAGCTGGACCAGGACAACAGACCTTAATGGTCTCATATATTTTTCAACAGCTGCAAGGTAGTGATTATGGAGATTGTGGTGAAAGCTTCTAAATAATCTCCCTTTCTCTCTTTCAAGAGGGTGTCGTATTTGGGCAATGGTGAGTAATTCAGCCTTTCAGTTGTTTAACAATGCAATTGACAATTTGCGGCATAACAAAAACTGTAATTGAATGCATGCTCACACTTTATTTTCAAACATCCCTGCAATAGACACACATCAGTTTTCATCAATTCAATATAACACATACTCCAAAGAAAAACTATTTTCTGTTTGAGAAAAGCTAAACTTTTCTGAAAGTTGAACTGAGTTGACAACACATCAAAATGAACAGATGTACATTGGTAATTGTGTCTGTGAAAATGTGATTATTTAACCAGAACACCTCTTGCTTTCAAGTGTCATCGCTGTGCAGGTGACACTCTATTGCTTTAACGAGATGTTTGAGCCATATTTGAGCTGAATTTGGATCTTTGTTGCAATTTGCTCCCAGGCCTTTCCACAGGTATTTGCAACTTCCATCTATTTGCGCACATACGATAGTGAAAAGCTGTGCATTGGAATTTGCATTTCTTATCAAAACCAAATTGGAGGTTGTATCGTGTGACATTGGTTTTATTATGCATAGTGAAAGC